>JAXGGA010001933.1:0-135839 GCA_038373865.1 Uloborus plumipes
GTTCAATCCAATCAAAATTCAAAACAATAGTTTTTTGTTTTTTCATGGTATCGGACGTAAGAAAAAAATTAAGTCCGACACCAAATTTTTTTCATTCAATACCTTGTTCTAGTTATGGGATTGCTCTAAATTGCTACAGAAGAGGTGAGGGACTGTAGTAATCTCATTTTTTTGCACTGTAGTCATTAAAAATGTCTTTATTGATAGTTGTTCTTTCTTTAAAATATTTCTTCTAAATCAGGAAACAGATTAATCCAATCTACCTCAATAAGATAGTTTCAGTGGCGAAAAGGTGATGATAAAATGTCAAAAATACAATTAATTAGTACTTATAGAGGCTTTTGGGGAACTGGTAAAACAGAAATGAAATTTTCTCCTTCACACATAAAAGAAACGAGATCAAGCTAAGACTTTTGAGCAGTTAAAATATCAAGTCAATAGTGAAAATGTTGTAATAATGCAGCTTGATTTTTCGATTGTGAAATAGTGTGAAATTCACATATAGTTTTATTTCTGATACCTTATTAGTTGTCGGGAAAGGAAGACGGCCATTACTGACCGAGGCTAAGGATTGTAGCAAACTAGATTGATCAATACTGATGTCTAGGCTCAGTATGGATTAAAATATTCATAACATTTAGTTTGTTTCTGAAATAAATGTTTTCAATTTGCAGTAAATTTTGAAAAAACCCACTTTACCGACACGGTGAGTTTTTCCGTTGCCCGGTTGCTCACCGCAGCAGGTATAGGAGTTTGACTTTCCGTTTAGTAAAATATTCCTCTATGACCTATTTTTTGTTTAAGAAAAATGTATATATGGGCAATTCCACGTCAGATCAATCACCTTCTTGACCCGACCATCTCCGATTTTCACGAAATTTGGTATGAAGGACACATATGGCAAGATAAGTAATTCTGAAAATTTTTAAATTTTTATTGTAAAAATTGTACGAAATACAGGGCTGTAAAAAAGCGTAAAAAGTGCGAAAAAAGCAAAAAGTTGTCACATTCCAATGACCGTAACTTTGCTTCTAATTACAGCAGAATAAAAACTTAAATGCCGTTGCAAAGCTGAAGAATGGAGCTTTCTTTTAACATATTACATGACTTTATTGCGATAGGTTAAAGTTTCAAGGTCATTCACCATGACTTTTGACCTTGAATATCTCAAAACACGCCCTCTTAGAATTTCTTCAAAAAAATATATTTTATAGCTCCAACACTATACTTCCACTATACCAAAACTTAGGCTGGCACCGCAATGGCAAGGTACTCAAAAAAAATCAGGAATGTTTACATGTTTTACATTAGGAACTCCGTATGTCAAGTCAGTCATTTTCTCGACATCACCATTTTCGATTTTAATGAAATTTGGTGTGAAGGACACATACAGCAAGATAAGTAATCCTGCAAATTTCTTTATTTGTATTGTAGAAATTGCGCAAAATACATTACTGTAAAAAAACGTTAAAAAGTGCAAAAAACACGAAAACTTGTAACATGCAAATGCTTGTAACTTCTCTTCTAATTACAGTAGAATAAACGTTTAAAAACCAATGTAAAGCAAAAGAATAAAGCTTTCTATTGATATACTACATCACTTTTTTAAAGAAAGGTTAAGGTTGAACATCTTAAAAGACACTACCTTAGAATTTCTTGGGAGAAAAAGTATTTTATAGCTCTAACACTATTCTTCCACTGAACCAAAACTTAAGCTGGCACCACAATAAAAAAGTACTATTAAGACAGTTTACATATTTTTCTTAAATGTTTTACATTACTTCTCTCCTACTAAATTTTTTTATGTGTTATTCCTGAAATATGTATATTTTCACAAATGAACAGGTTTCTCAAACAAGGACTAGAATGTAAAAACAATTTTATTTGATAAACATAATTTTTATCTGTAATTAGTAACAAATCTTGGAAATCAAAAACTGCAAGTTTTAGCCAATGACAATTACGATAACAACGATCAAAACAGAGATGTACTCAAACTCAAGTGAATACAAGGTTGAAACAGTTTTGTTAAATCCAATAGAACTGGATATAGAGGATATTTACACCTATGTTGTAGTGGTGCATGATAAGCATTGGTGGACTGGCTGTGTTTTGGACGTGAATATTTTTACAGAAAAAGTCAAAGTAAGTTTTTTGCACCTACATGGACTATCTGAGTCATTCTCGTACCCACAGAAGCCAGATATTTTGGAAATGGACAAAACATCAGTAATTGCGAAGGTTGACTTACAAACTGAAAGTGGTCTGACATATACTATCGAGCAAACAAAAATGGAGATAGTCACCGAAAAGATGGCCTCACTTTCTTGAGGTCTGAAATGTTATTAACTAAAGTGCTCCAGTACGTGTAGGTATGAAAAATATTTTCAAAGGTGACACAATATCAGCCAGTAAGATGTGGAAAGCTTAAAATTATCAAATAATATTTGCAGAACTGTAAGCAGGATGTATATACCTGTTAACTGTATAATGTCTATCCACTGTGGAGCCAGGCCTTGTTTCTTTTTCTTTTTCGAGGGATTACATTAAAGTCTTGTAATTAGAATTTCTGGTGAGTAATGTAATGATAAAGCTACTTTTTTTCTCAAAATAATTCGAGGCTACTTAATTAGTTGTTATAGAGCTTTAACAGATAATTTTATTAATGTTGGAGCAGAATTTCTAACATTGGTTGTTAAAAAAAACTGCCTCTATACGGAAAGCTTTGTCGTTGGCTAAAACTTACAGTTTTTGATTTCCAAGATTTGTTACTAATTACAGATAAAATTATGTTTATCAAATAAAATTGGTTTTACATTCTAGTCCTTATTTAAGAAACCTGTTCATTTGTGAAAATATACATATTTCAGGAATAACACATAAAAAATTTTAGTAGGAGAGAAGTAATGTAAAACATTTAAGAAAAATATGTAAACTGTCTGAATAGTACTTTTTTATTGTGGTGCCAGCTTAAGTTTTGGTTCAGTGGAAGAATAGTGTTAGAGCTATAAAATACTTTTTCTCCCAAGAAATTCTAAGGTAGTGTCTTTTAAGATGTTCAACCTTAACCTTTCTTTAAAAAAGTGATGTAGTATATCAATAGAAAGCTTTATTCTTTTGCTTTACATTAGTTTTTCAAAGTTTATTCTACTGTAATTAGAAGAGAAGTTACAAGCCATTTGCATGTTACGAGTTTTCGTGTTTTTTGCACTTTTTAACGTTTTTTTACAGTAATGCATTTTGCGCAATTTCTACAATACAAATAAAGAAATTTGCAGGATTACTTATCTTGCTGTATGTGTCCTTCACACCAAATTTCATTAAAATCAAAAATGGTGATGTCGAGAAAATGACTGACTTGACATACGGGAGTTCCTAATGTAAAACATGTAAACATTCCTGATTTTTTTTGAGTACCTTGCCATTGCGGTGCCAGCCTAAGTTTTGGTATAGTGGAAGTATAGTGTTGGAGCTATAAAATATATTTTTTTGAAGAAATTCTAAGGGGGCGTGTTTTGAGATATTCAAGGTCAAAAGTCACGGTAAATGACCTTGAAACCTTAACCTATCGCAATAAAGTCATGTAATATATCAAAAGAAAGCTCCATTCTTCAGCTTTGCAACGGCATTTAAGTTTTTATTCTGCTATAATTAACAGAAAAGTTACGGCCATTGGAATGTGACAACTTTTTGCTTTTTTCTCACTTTTTACGCTTTTTTACAGCCCTGTATTTTGTACAATTTTTACAATAAAAATCTAAAAATTTGCAGAATTACTTATCTTGCCATATGTGTCCTTCATACCAAATTTTGTGAAAATCGGAGATGGTCGGGTCAAAAACTTATTTTTCTTGATTGATTTGACGTGGAATTGCCCATATATTAATAATTGTTGTCTTTCTAATACCTTGATATAAGCAGGAAACTATGGGCATAAATGAAGACAGCCTAACTAAAAGTTCATTCCTTTTATTTGCCAGTAAACATCTTCAAATATTACCAGGGTAGCCGCTCAGACACGGAGAACATTCAAGAAACACAACAGCAGAAGAACCAACAGCTATCCACGATAGTAAACACTCTGACAAGATGATTAGACCGACGTCATGTGCAGTGACTGAAATAGCTTTTATACGCATTACTCATGGCGCCATCTATCGGGATTCACTGCTACTATTTGTCAAATAATGTAATGCCTTTCTTAAAAGGCCAAGACCAACAGAAGGGAAATTTATTCATAAATTATACAACAATACTGCCGTGCTCAGCGCAAAAGTCGTATCTGCACTTTTTGTCAAAATTGAGTTACGGTCACTAGGTGGTTCTTATTCACATATTTCACCTAAATACAATGTTTTATGGCAATTTGTCCATGGGGAGTATTTTTTAAAAATATTTGAAAAAGTTTCATCTGAATCAAATGCATGAAGGCGCAAAACTTCACACGGCCATTTCTCATTTTGAAGTCGTCTGCAGATACGACTTTTGCGCTTAGCACGGCAGAATAATAGTAGCTGAAAATATATATGACATGTGATGTGTCGAGAGCGCGGAGCTCATCCTGATAGAATTAGCGCTACTATCACCTGCTTACTTACCCCTTCATTGCTTTTCCTCCATCTAATAGAAGCTTAGATGCACGTAACTAGATTGCCTGCTTTTGCCCGCTAGAGGGCGTGCCGATATGCAAATGAGAAACGTGCCTCGTCGTGATCGGCTGCTGCCTTCGGCACGTGTACGGGCGGGGCATCACTTGTGCATCGTTATGCAAATTACGTTGGTATATAAGCGTGTGCTCTACTAGGAAGCTGGGCTTGACTTACTTACTTACAACCTTGGTTGTCTGTTTCTTTCTAGTAGCGGGTCGCTACTTAGGTTTTCGCCGACCCGGCTCACCCACGATGTATCTTCCTTCTAGCTCCCCACTTCTACGGTAGTCATAGTATGCCTTGCCATTTTGTGCGTTATAGGCACGTAGATAGTTATTTTTAGGCGGTAGCTATATTTGAAGTTGAGGCTGTGTGGGAATGCCGAGATACCGGTGGTCAGTTAATCTTGTTTTTATCTGTTTTTAGTGGTGTTGACAATAAATATAGTTTTGTTTGAAGAACTAGTCTGTATCCATATTTGGATGGAAAAAGCGAACACTCTGCAAATATAAATATTTAGACTAATGCCCCATACTTAAACCAGTCTGGGACATCACTTTTTTTATAGGTCTTTTCTTCCTCTGCCATGTCGTTCCCGGTGCTGGAGAACCCCATCAAGGTGCTGCCCCACTCCTGCTTCATCTGCAGCAAGGCGTTCGTGCGGCCCAACACGCTGCTCAAGCACTACCGGGAGCACCCCGGGGAGCTGGGCGCCAACCTGGAGCACCTCGAGGAGCGCCTCGCCCTGCACCGCCGGCAGCTCGAGGAGGCGCAAAAGGAGGAGCACATCCTGCCCGACGACCAGGACCGGAACGTGATCCAGAACCTGGACTCGCACGCCATCATCGTCACCGCCCTGTGCCACCCGGAGGCCGTGGACATCGTGCAGTGCCTGGACCCGGCGCACATCGCCCAGAACCTGGCGCCCGAGGAGTTCCCCCCGCTGACGGGCGAGGCGCACGAGTGCGCCCTCTGCAGGGCCAGCTTCTCCTCGGAGGAGGCCCTGCGCCGCCACTCCCTCATACACGACAGGTGAGGGCGGCCGTCCCCTCCGTGAGCACAATTTTTTTTTTTTGCATTGAAAAAGCGTTCCTCGTAACACGTGTCTGCAGTAACCCTGCTTTTCTACCCTTTTTCATCATTGCTTCGTTTTTTACATTTTAACCGCAAGGAAATCTTCTTACAATATGTATACAGGGGTCTGGCCAGAGGAAATTCTGGTCCATTAACGGACCCTTCACAAAAATACGATCAAACAAAACGGACCCTTCACAAAATGCTGATCAAACAAACGTACATTTCACACATTATTTATTCAAAAAGCAAATCTGAAAACAAAATAATGCATAGCATATTTCTGCGTTTAAGCCCATATCCGCTACAGGAATCGGACTTTTCGCATTTTTGATGTTTAATACGCTTTTTTAAGAGGAAAATAAATGAAATTTATTTTTACTTTTTATTAAATTCAAAAAAAAAAAAAAAAAATTTTTTTTTTGCTTTTTTTTTTTTTTTCAAAATTGTTTAATTTTCACAAAATTATTTGATTTTTCACAAAATTATTTAGTTTTTCACAAAAAACGGACCTTGTGAAAAATCCTGGACAGACCCCTGGTATAGTACAAACGAATGGTAGTACGTTGAAAGTGTTTTTCGGACTCTGGAAAAGTGCCGCACTTTTTCCCTCCCCGAAATGTATGAGTCCTGATTCTAGGATTAGGAATTGTCCTCACTCTCTGGGTTGTCCTACATGTGATTCTTCAGCCAATTGGCGGAAATCGGCCCATTTGATTGGCAAAACGTGGTTCCGTCCTTCTGCCGATCTGCCTTTAAAAAAATTCCCATATGCTCTAAAATTTTCATTCCGTTTAAAATTTCCACTATCTCTAGACGAAAATCAAAGGGAGGCGACGGCAATCTACCCGGCTATGAAAGGGAGCATTCTTCGCCTGCCCGGTTTCGGTCAGAAATTTATTTCAATTTGAAAGAAAAACAAATAAAATAAAACAGTTAGAGAAACCAAAATGGTAAAAGTTAAAAATAAAAAAAAATATGGCAAAATTTTTTACTAAATGCCTTTAATAGCACTCTTGCTCGTCGAACCGACCAGTTACTGACAGTTCGATTGCATTCAGCCAAATTGATTTGAAAGTAATCACACGTGTGTATTTCTGGGCTCAGTATGGACCAAAATATTCGTAATACGGTATAACTTCAATTTAACGATTTCCCCAATTTAATAATACATTTCATTGGTCCCGACTCATAGGCCTCGAATTTAATGTTAAAACTTCCTCCATTCAACGGTAGCTTTCCTCGATTTAACGATGATATCGGGCAGGGCCAAATTATCTCTCGTCAAAAATACAGTAGTATATGTTTAAAATATTTTTCTAACTATTTTACTTGCAACAGCATGAGACCTCATGCTCCAATAGTAAAAAGATTCATCCTTCAGTAACGTCCAAACTTCTAGCATTCCAAATAAAATTTTTTTGCACCTCGAGAGGAGAGCGATCAGTCGAAAAAAGTGAAATTTTCTAGACACGAGAAAACAAAGATCGATGAAATAACTTTGGAAATAATATAAATGCGCAGTTTTCTTAAAGAAGCAAAATAACGTATACTTGTTTAAGCTTTCACTTAACCCTTCACTGCATGATTTTTTATATTTTCAAGAAAAAAATCATTTGTTACCTTTTAAATAGCCCTGAGTTCAGGAAAAATAAAGAAAAAAATTAATCTTAAAAATGTGCACCAAAAATGACGTTTTAATTGTTTGTTCTATATATGGCACAATGCACATAGCATATGCTTTGTATACCGATAAGTGTAATAATCTACAATGTATTTTGTGCCATAAGTGGTATAAACAAACTTTCCACTAAGTGTATTTAAACATTTTTAGAACAAAGGAAATAATGACTAAGCACACTTCTAACGGAAATGCAGACACTCTTTCATTCAAAAGCAAGAACTGTAATACCTAGACTAGTGCAACTAACCAGTGCATAAAAATCACACTAAACTGTTATAGCAATGTTCCAGAAGGTGCACAAAGCTCAGTGTAACTGCATTTAAAAATCATAGGAATATATGAGGGTTTATTTGGTTTGTGCCAGATCTGGCACACCGTGCAGTGAAGGGTTAATTATCAATAGTTTAATCCGTTTAACTTAAGTATGCTTTCTCGATTTAACGATATCCTGGATTTAACGACAATTTTTTACAGTCCACAGGCAATCGTTAAATCGAGGTTATACTGTTCATATCGTTTGTTTCCGGAATAAATGCTTTCGATGCGCAATGACTCCCGACCTTGTTGTTGACAATAAATATAGTTTTGTTTGAATAACTAGTCTGTATCCATATTTAGATGAAAAAGCGAACACTCTGAAAATAATACAAGTATTTAGACCGATGCCCCATACTTAAACTAGTCTGGGACATCAATTATCAACAGTTTAATCCGTTTAACTTAAGTATGCTTGCTCGGTTTAACGATATCCTGGATTTAACGACAATTTTTTACAGTCCACGGGCAATCGTTAAACCGAGGTTATACTGTATATAGTTTGTTTCTGAAATAAATCTTTTCGATGCGCAATGAATCCCGACCGCTTCCCTTGCAGGGACCGCAATGTATACTTGTTTAAGTGTTCACTTAATTATCAACAGTTTAATCCGTTTAACTTAAGTATGCTTGCTCGGTTTAACGATATCCTGGATTTAACGACAATTTTTCACAGTCCACGGACAATCGTTAAACCGAGGTTATACTGTATATAGTTTGTTTCTGAAATCACTCCACCTGCAGGAACCGCACGTTCTCGTGCGACACGTGCTGCGTGTTTAAGCGTTCACTTAATTATCAGTAGTTTAATCCGTTTAACTTATAAGTATGCTTTCTCGATTTAACGATATCCTGGATTTAACGACAATTTTTTACAGTCCACAGGCAATCGTTAAACCGAGGTTACACTGTATATAGTTTGTTTCTGAAATCACTCCACTTGCAGGGACCGCACGTTCTCGTGCGACACGTGCTGCGCGGTGTTCCCGTCGCAGAGCGAGCTGCGGGCGCACGGCGCCATCCACCGGCCGAGCCACGCCTGCGGGGACTGCGGCGGGAGCTTCGGGACGCGGGGCGAGCTGGAGCGCCACCGCCTCTCCCACAAGCGCAACCCGGGCGGCCACGTCTGCGAGGTCTGCTTCAACGACTTCGCCAGCAAGAAGTCGCTCAAGGTGGGTCTCGTCTCCCGCTACCCGTTCGTTGTTTGACCGCCTTCCCTGCAGCTTATGACGAGATATCTCGTCCGTTCGACATGTATTCCTGGGACTGCCCAATCGCAGGGTGGTTAAAAGGAATATATATACAGGGTGTCCACTCCAATCGTGGACCAATAGCTAATTTCTAAACCGTTAGAGATAAGCATAGAGTTTATTTAGGAAAAAATCTCCAAATTACGAAAGGAATTTTGGGTCTATTCAATGTTTTTCAAAAAACCAAATTTTGGAAGAGTTACGAAATTTAAATTTTTATACAGCCCCCCAGTCCCATCAATCATATTTAGTAAAACATTCTTGACACTGTGACGTTTAAAACTAAAAAAAAATAACTCTTCTACCACAAAAATTGACCGACTTATGACGTTTTGAAAAATCAAGATTTTGAAGGATTTTGCATACGGTCCCTTAAGCGATCTCTCGATGACGTCATGAAATCCTTCAAAATCTTGATTTTTCAAAACGTCATAACTCGGTCAATTTTTGTGGTAGAACAGTAATTTTTTTTTAGTTTTAAACGTTACAGTGTCAAGAATGTTTTACTAAATATGATTGATAGGACTGGGGGGCTGTATAAAAATTTAAATTTCGTAACTCTTTCAAAATTTGGTTTTTTGAAAAACATTGAATAGACCCAAAATTCCTTTCGTAATTTGAAGATTTTTTCCTAAATGAACTATATGCAAATCTCTAACGGTTTAGAAATTAGCTATTGGTCCACGATTGAAGTGGACACCCTGTATATATATATATATGCATCAATAATTATAGCTGAATATATGGCATGATGGCACAGCCGACATGCGACTTGTCGAGAGCGCAGAGCTCGTCTGCACGCGATTGATCCGTCGGGTGTCGGCCGGGCCGGTCACTGTGTCCTCGACCACCGTTTGGTTTTTTGACATTCTCATTCAGTCTGTCCGGTTTCCAAAGAGTGTGTATTTGCAAGGTGCGAGATTTTTGTTCCTGAAAATAAAATAGTTCATCCAAGATGAGTGTTACTTTTTATATTTTTTTCTTCAGGTCTTCCGTTCAATGGTCGTTGAATTGAGTCATTATTGTTTATATAGTCTTCAACTCGCCCATAGCTACCGAGTTCTCCATTTTTCTCTCGAGTTTTCCCAATTTTTTTTTTTTAACGCTCAGAATATCGGATTTCATCCAAAAAACTCTCAATTTTTTTATTACAGTATGACATCGTTCATTCCGACTCCCGTGGCTCGGAAACTCCATCATTGGAAAAAAAAATTTCACCTTTCAATAGCATTTTTTTTCAATTGTTTTCCCTGTCTGTCAATAGATGGCGCCACAAGTAAGCTCCTCGTAATGTTTGGGAATCCTCCAAAAAGTAACAAACTACGATTGATTACACTAGAATGCAACTTAACTTGACACTGAACATCACTGCGGGCGGAGCCTATAAGAGCTCACAAGCAGTCCGCGATCTCTTCTCATTCGCCAAGTAGGCTGTGACGTTTTATCTAGCTCGTTTTTCATTGGCTAACGTCACGCTGACATGATGCTGTTGTCAAGAAAGGTTGCAGTGTTGTATAGTTAGTATTTCTCATTTATTTGCAAAGTGTTTTTTTTGTTTTGCTCAATAATTGATTTTTTAACGTTATAAGTTTCAATTTAAAAGTAAAAAATTGCGTTTTTAAAATTTTTCTTTAATTCCGATTTTCTTTTATGAGTAAAACTTAATTTCAAACACTGGGTTTCTTTAAAATTCGTTACGTGTGTTAATACAGCCGAACCTGTGTATCTAGAAAACCTCGAAATTTTTCAATTTTAGAGCAGTGGTGGCCAACCCACGGCAGAGTATTAGGAGTGGCACGCGAAGACTTACTGAAAAAAATTAAAAATTGAGGAAATAATGTTGTTCTTAGAAATATTGCTAAAACTAAAGGATTTACTTTGATAAATATGACATTTGGATGACATGTGTCAGGTGGCTGGCATACAAATTGCCAAACTACAATATTGTAAATACTTCGTTAGCTTCGGATATCCACAGAATGAAATTTTCGATGTTGTAGACGAAATTTCGGATTCACGTTAAATAGTTTCAGCTACAGGTGATGAAAAGTTCAAAGAAGTTAACCCTTTAAGCGGTCAATTAATTATTTTACCAGAAATGCTTCTAAAAAAGGCATATTTTTTATTGCATATAGTTAAGTACCATACTTAACAGAATAAGAATATAAAGAATTTTTAATTTTTTTTTTCGTTTTCAATGCTTTTACAATATTTTTTATTTTACAATTTTGGTCACAAAATCCCGAAATATTTGCTTTTTTCAAGTACATTCTGCATGCAGTAATGAATAGTTTACAAATTATGCAAAAATTTCTCTCACACTTACTATGAATTTTGAGGTTTACAATTTTCCGAACAGTTCGGGAAAACCAGAAAAGGAAATCTGAAAATATCGATGCCCGTACGCCGTACGGGCAAACCAGATGAGGCCAATTTCGGGTAGCACGTACACCGTACGGGCAAACCGCTTAAAGGGTTAATTCGTGGAATGGATAAAATTCCGTATTGGTTCCAGAAAAATGGAGTACCTTAAGTTGTTTTTTTTACACTGCTTGAAAATTATTTGGAAAGAAAACTTAACAAGTATCATTATATTATCCACCAGATCCTCTGGTGTTGTAAGTTTAGTTCAAAAATAGGTTTGTGGAAAAAAGATTTTTTATAATGAATATATAAAAATTAAAAATACCGTTGAATGTTAATTGATAGCTCTCGAAATACTTATATTTGTCAGCTTTTTAAGAACTAATCCTAAAATTAATAACTAGGTAAAAAAGTTACAAATTCGTAAGTCACATTTAGTACTGACTGTTTAATTTTTGGAATTAAAAATTTCATGTTATTTATTTATATTTTAAGCTTATTCCAACTGGCAGAACCTATAAAAGTGTTTATTAACGGCAACTCTTAAGTTCAGATTTGTTTTAAGTGCATTATAATTTAAATTTTCACTCCTCAGACTAACGTGAAAAAAAAGTACTATTTAAGTGAAAATCTTATAGTCAGCAAGGAAGTTATTTTTTTAACATTGAAGTTTTTCAGCTTCTTGGAAAACTTGAAAATGGCACGCCCACCTTTTTTTCCTCAGTTAGTGGCACTCCTCCCAAAAAGGTTGGCCACCCCTGTTTTAGAGCATAAAATCAATGTCTTTTTCTCATGTTTATCTCGAATGATTTTTCCCGAAAGCCTCCATACCTCGAATTTCGCCTACTCTCATTTTTGAATTTCATCTCCGGCCACCTTTATCAATGGTACAACTTGGAGACAAAAAATCATCTTCTGCACAATCATTCAAAGACTATGTCCGTACTTAAAGGTATGCATTCACTTGCTACACCGATACAGTCATCACAATTAGTAAAACGTGGACTCGCAACATGTACCGTAAAATATTCAACAATACCAATGCGAAACAAGCTATTAAGTATTTGACTTTGTTCCAATGGCTTATTTTTGTAAATTTTATCACAACCTCTTTATCACGAAATCTCCGTATCGCGAATTTTTCTTCTGTCCCGTGACATTCGAGACAGACTGTATGAGAGGGGAGAGTATGAACTTTGTCATATTTCAGCTCTGAATGCGAACTAACTGGTTCTCATGGTTGAGATTGCAATAATTTTTTTATATTTCTAAAACGTTCAGGTTATATTAACATATGCTACCTTAGGTTATCTCATTTAATTATTTATTTTTATAATTAATAAACATATTTTTTAAAAACCGACCCATCGTCCGAGGAAAATTGCTTCCTGTGTTGAAGATTTCAATCCTTTTTCTTGAAAATATTTTAATGTTTTTGGCAGTTGAAAGTTAATTTAATATGGCTTCCTTATTTTCAGCATTCATTTTTTAATATACGCTTGCTCACATTTAACAGAAAATTGCATCACTGAAATAAATTCTTACCATTGAAAACCGAAAGATCATTTGAAATGTTAATCAAAATGAAAGAAAAATACTAAAAGTCCAGTGATGATAATTACAATAATAACTTATTTAATGTCCGGTTTTCATCAAAAAAAAATCTTTTTGTCTCGGTACGGTTTCGTACGGAAAATTGTAAGATTTTTCTAGTAAGCATGTTGACATGAATGTATCTAGTATAACATCGTAAATTCAGACTTCCGTAATTCATAATAAAATCTATATTCGGACATTTTTTCACCTTTCAAAAAAAGTTTTTAAAAATTATTTTCGATTTTCTCAATAGATGGCGCCACAAACTAACTCCAAGAAATTTTTATGACTCACTCGAAAAGCAACAGAAACTATCGTTGATCTGTTTGTTTTTCAAATTTATTTGTTAGTTATATACTTTGTATTGCTATAGTAATTGATTTATTAATCTTATAAGTAAAATTTATCTTTGTTGCTACTGCTTTCGGGAGATAACAACAGATGGCGCTACCGTTCGAAATCTTAATTTCTTTTAAAAGCACGTTTAAAATTAGTTTTTTAAAAACTTAAAATTCACATTGCAATGTGATAAGTGTTGTCTTTCTAATACCTTGATACAAGCAGAAAACTATGGGCATAAATGAAGACAGCTTAACTAAAAGTTCATTCCTTTTATTTGCCAGTAAACATCTTCATTTATTACCAGGGTAGCCGCTCAGACACGGAGAACATTCGAGAAACACAACAGCAGAAGAACCAACAGCTATCGAGCTATCCACGATAGTAAACACTCTTATAAGATGATCAGACAGACGTCATGTGCAGTGACTGAAACAGCTTTTATACGCATTACTCATGGCGCCATCTATCGGGATTCACTGTTACTATTTGTCAAATAATGTAATGCTTTTCTTAAAAGGACAAAACCTACAGAAGGGAAATTTATTCATAAATTATACACCAATAATATTATTATTATTTTGATAAAATACATCTCATTTAGCGATTCATTATTCATAAATTTCCATAATTCGGAATCACCGAAGTCCTGATGACTCCGAATTAAAGATGTTATACCACGTAGAGATGTTGCATTCACAAAATACGTGTTTCCTCCCTCGCCAGGTGCACGCCCGCGTCCACCGCCTGAGCCCGGAGAAGAAGCGGCCCGAGAAGCGGCTCATATGCGAGTTCTGCGCCGAGATGTTCGCGGAGGAGGACGAGCTGGGGCGCCACTACGCGGCGCAGCACCCCGGGGAGAAGCCGGCCGGGGAGGAGGAGCAACGCGGAAGCGAGGACGAGGAGCCGGAGCGCTTCGGGTGAGCCGGACGCCTCCTCAATAATGGACGCCTGTCTGCTCCCGGCAGGGTTGCAAAAAACCCGGGTTTTTTTCAAAAACCCAACCCGGGCGGGTTTTATTGGGTTTTTTAGGGTTTTCAAGGGGTTTTTAAGGGTTTTTAAGGGTTTTATTGGGTTTTTTAGGGTTTTTAAGGGTTTTATTGGGTTTTTTAGGGTTTTTAAGGGTTTTAAAGGGTTTTATTGGGTTTTTAAGGGTTTTAAAGGGTTTTATTGGGTTTTTAAGGGCTTTAATGGGTTTTTTAGGGTTTTTAAGGGTTTTCTTGGGTTTTTAAGGACTTTATTGGGTTTTTTAGGGTTTTTAAGGGTTTTATTGGGTATTTTTAGATTTATTGTTTTTTTTGCTTGTTGGAAAAGGCAAGGGGGGGGGGGGATTTCTTCTTTCTTGTTTAAAAAAGAATTAATTAAGAATGCTGATTTTTATTTTTGTTTGCAATTAAATAATGTAAATAAATCATCATAAAAAAGAAAGTAACAAATAACATTTGAAAATTACTTTAAAGGATTAGTTTACACTTTTTTATTATGCCACCACCGACCAAGTTTCATCATAGATAAATGTTAAAAAAAAAAAATTAAATGTAACGATATTTAGTAATAGTTTGTGCTCAATTTTCGTAGTTATTAGGATGAAGGTGTAACATTTTAAAATGTATTTTGTAAAATTATCTTCTTTTCCCGTAATATATTACTCGAGGCCATTGCCAACTGTAAACAAAACAATCATTGATTTCGGCAGAAAAGAAATTGCCTTAGGGTTTTATATATACATTTCATGGGCAGACGTATAAGTTTCAATGTAGGGTAACTTTTTTAAAAACAATGGATAAAATCTAATATAAAAATGCTGAACATGAAATAAAACTCACTAATTTTAAAAAACCCAATAAAACCCGCCTTTGTGCGTGTTTTATTGGGTTTTCTAGAGTGGGTTTTTTTGGGCAGGTGGGTTTTTTGCAACCCTGGCTCCCGGGTTTTAACCTGGAGCAAGAGTGAGCCCGGAGCAGTGGCTGGAAAAACTACATTTCTTTTGTAGCGAACTACAACTACAACTACTTTGTCGTAAATGTAGTTAGCTATAACTACTTTTTTTCAAATGTAGCGACTACAAACTACTTTTGAATTGTAGTCGCTACTTCGCTATTCTTTAAAAAATAAATTAATAAAAAGCATACACCGTTTGAGGATGGACCGAAAACATTCGAAAAGTGGCTTACATTAATAAATTAACTCATTTGAATATGGAGTCGAACTAGGGATTGTCTTTGAATTTATTTGTTACTTTTCCTTTTTTTTCCTTTTTTTTGCTCAAATTTGTCCTTTTTAGTTTTTTTTAAACAATTTTTACGAATATTCACCACAAGAAAGGATTCGAAAGTTGAAAGGTTAAAAAAATTTCAAAATTCATTTTTTTTTCTTTAATTTCTTGCTAGGGAATTGTTAGGAACATGAAAATTATTTGGAGGAATATTAAATTTATGATGGCCAAATAAACCAATGATATCAAACAGATAGCATGTATGTCGTCAAAATGATTGTATCTAAGATCAGCTCATATTTTTATATTTCTTATCTCTCATTGCGTCCGCTGCTGTACTGCAAGATTTGCACCAGTCAGAGTCAATTAAACCTTGGTTTTTTTTCTATCGCTCACTTTTTTTTTTCATTTATTTAATTATTTTTTTAATTTAAAAGTAGTTTCCAGAAATCGCTATAAACTACTATTTGTTTGTATCGCGCTACTCACTACTCTGCTTTTTTTTTTAAAGTAGTGCGCTGCACTACAAACTACTAAAAAATGTAGCTACTACGGTAGTTTCGCTACTTCCGACCACTGGTCTGGAGCCGTGTGTGTGTTTCAGAGAGTGTTTGTGTGTGTGCCAGTGTTGGCGGGTACATTTGCAAGAGTGTTTGTGTGTTCGGGGTTCCCACGGTCTCGAAGAACCCGTAAAATAGAGAATTTAGAAAAAATTATTTTGGCAGCTAGGGAAAAGTAGCTGAATTTCCTAACTTTTCTTGAGAAGCAGCGGCGTACGCAGACAAATTGTTTCTGGGGGGCTGAGCGGAGACTCTTAGAGATTGCACCTCATAAAATGTAGCTATGGGAAGTAAATGTTTCGAATTTATGTTATCAATGCTAATTTAATATGATGAAAATGCATCATTACTATATTTTTAACCGTTATAATTGCTATAAAAAAGTAAAAGCGTTTAGATGAAATCAGAAAATGATAAAAATAAAGTTTGAAATTTTATCTTTACTGATGGCAATCTTCTTGAATCCTATGCTTGCAATATTTTGGAAAATGTGTACTTTAATATCGTTCATTTTGCATTTAGTTTTACGATTGTTCCTAATACTGAGCTTCAATCAAATTTGTTTAAATATAATTAAAAGAGTCAGAGGAGTGAACAAGCATTAATCGGTGTTTCTGAAATATATATTTGCAATAAAAATTAACAAAATATTGAATGACGCAAAATAATTACAAACGTGGCATACAGTAAAATAAATGAGTCAAAACTTTGAAAAAAAGTTCATTTATCTTGTTTTCTTTGAATTTTGTCTTATACTTAATTATTTGATCGGAAAACTTTTCTGATGTTGCAACTTTAAAACGAAAGGAAGGGAAAAAAATAGTAAAGCTTAAATGCAAAAAATTCGTTTTGAAAATTTCGGAGGGGGCTGCAGCCCTATCAGCCCACCCCCGGAGTACACCACTGTTGAGAAGTATGATAAGTACTTGATTTCTTGCTGAATTCTTGAAAAGTCCTTGAAAATAAATAAAAACCTTTCATACTTACCAGGTTTTATGTATTACATGAGAAACAATTGTGCTTCTCGCATTTAGTGCCCTGTTGTTTTTCCCCCCGCAAATCAAAATCCGATCGCATCTGTCTCTGAAACTTGCCCGCTTTCATTTTATACATAATTTTACTCTTTAACAGATTGATCATGTGCTTTTAAATTGTTGACCGGCAAAAATGACTCGACTGTTTTGCTCGTTTGTCACTTTACTTCGCAGCCATTGACAGTCAAATTTACACATGATTTACAAGTGGAGCTCAACGGGGGATATCTTGCACGCCGGCTCATTAAAATGGAACGATGCAGGATACGTTTACACAAGGACGTCATTTCAAGTTTTTCCGGGGGCGGGGGGCAAAGGGTAAAAACACAATACAATATCACCAGAAAACAACAAAAACCACTCCCACTTATATGTAAATACATTGATTTCTAAAAGTCAGAGGGGGGGGGCTAATGACCCCCCCTGCCCCCCCCCCCCTAAATGACGGGCCTGGGTTTACACCAAGTTTGAAAACACTAAAGTAAGTTTAAATATTTTCAAAACGTTCTGGCTTTTTAGGAGATGGGTCCAAGAATACAAAACGGAGGCTCATTTTCCAACATTAATTCGTGGTCCTTGAATTGCCTTGAAAAGTCCTTGAATTTCCTTCTTAGATGGGAGTGGGAATGTGTCTTTGGCGTATGTGGATTAGGGTGGGGCGAAAAATAAAAAGTTTTTCAGATCAACTTCTAACAGTTGCCAAAAGTTGTCTTAGGTGATAGTTAGCTTTTGTGCAAAATTTGAGAAAAATCGGTTCATATCTTCAGGGGGCGCTGCGATCGCAAAGTTTTACCATAGCTTTGTTATGGATTTTATGGTTAAAATATGAAAATTCATGCCGTTAGCTAATCTCATTGCATTTTTTTACTCATAAGATATATTCATGCATTCAAAGCAAATGAAATAACTCACAAAAAATTATTTTATATGATATATTTATATTTCAAGCATTTAAAAAGAAATAAAAACGTGAAAAAAAGTGATTTTTTTAAAACATAAATATATCATATAAAATAATGTTTGTGAGTCATTTCATATGCTTTTAATGCATGAAAACATCTTTTGAGTAAAAAAACGCAAAGAGACTAGCTACAGGCATTCTTTTTGATATTTTAACCATAAAATCCATAACAAAGCTATGGTAAAACTTTGCGATCGCAGCGCCCCCGATCTTTCTCAAATTTTGCACAAAAGCTAACTATCACCAAAGACAACTTTTGGCAACTATTAGAAGTTGATCTGAAAAACTTTTTATTTTTCGCCCCACCCTAATGTGGGTGTGTCTTTTCCTTCAAATGCGGAGCACTCACCGGAGTCCCCTCTCTCCTCCCCCGGCAGGTGCCCGCTGTGCGACGGGAGCTTCGCGACGGAGCGGGAGCTCGGCCTGCACCGGCCGGAGCACCCCTTCGGCAGGGCCCATGCACCCATTCAACTTGCACCCATGGAGTACGCAGACAAATCGTTTCAGGGGGCGGGGGAGGGCTGAGCAGAGACTCTTAGAGATTGCACCTCATAAAATGTAGCTATGGGAAGTAAATGTTTCGAATTTATGTTATCGATGCTAATTTAATATGATAAAAATACATCATTGCTGTATTTTTAATTGTTATAATTTCTATAAAAAAGTATAAGCGTTCTTGGACGGGAGCGGGAATGTGTCTTTGGCTGTTAGGGGAGTCGAAAAGATCGTTAAATCCCCCAAACATTTAAATTTAGCAGAGTGTTTGAGATGCTAAATCGATGACAAAACTTTAAGTAACAAATAACATTTATTAAAATAACCAACAACTGTAAATAATAAAAACAAAGATAATTACAAAAACAACTTATCACTTTCTGAGAAACTAAATCCTTTCATTACCAGCCTGCATTATTCTACCCATATTATGCCTGTTCAAGGCTAAGTGTAATTGCTACCGGGGGAAACACGCCATCAGGCGAAAAGGACCGCGAGCCGAAAGCCTAAGGCTTGAGAGTCTAGCGATGAAATGAATAAAACCAGCCTCGATCTGAGTCCTGACATCGCTTATATATCCCCGATATTTGCATACACATCCTATCGGTAGCGATCCAGGCAGCCAATCACAAACGACACGTGCCTTACGGAGCTTCTCGAACTTTCGTTGGTTGACGTCAGAGGCATGACGTTCCAGAGCATGACGTTACACTTCCGGGAACGCAATGTTTACATTCTATTAGTCTGAAGTGCTACACGGCCGTCAGGCTGAAGAAAAACGTAAGTAAAAACATGATATGCATTAAACTTAGACTGTTGTAAGATGATGAGACTCTACTATCTAGGGTAGAGACAGATATGCCTATCATTGGCGTGTGTGGATGTGTCTTTTCCTTCAAATGCGGAGCACTCACCGGAGTCCCCTCTCCTCCCCCGGCAGGTGCCCGCTGTGCGACGGGAGCTTCGCGACGGAGCGGGAGCTCGGTCTGCACCGGCTGGAGCACCCCTTCAGCAGGCGGGGCAACCACTCCTGTGGCCCGTGCGGGCGGCGCTTCCGGAGCAGGGCGGACTTCGACGCGCACCGGGAGACGCACATGCGCCAGAGAATCTTCGTGTGCGGCGCCTGCGACGCCGCCTTCCGGGACAAGGCCGAGTGCGAGCGGCACAGGAGGAAGCACGCCAGGGAGGACGGGGGAGCCTCCAAGAAGAGGTAGGACTCTTTCTGTTAGCCCTTTAATTGTTTGATTGACGCAAAATCCTAAATGCTAATAAGGTAGACACGAGCAGAACGAAATGATGAAACTTTGAGTAAAACTAACAAGCCTTTATTTAGGCGTTAAAAACATATGTACATGTACAACTTTAAATAGAAACCATCAAAGTACCTCGGATCATTTGGCAAGTATAGACTAGGGCTCTATTATCAAAACATTCTAAAACTGATTATCACTGAAACTAAATCCGGGAGAGAAAGGTAAATAGTACCGCTAAAAACAAGCCGGCATGACTAAAAACAACTCACGGCTCGGGACCGACAACAACCGGGAGCTCGGCCTGCACCGGCTGGAGCACCCCTTCAGCAGGCGGGGCAACAGCTCGTGCGGGCGGCGCTTCCGGAGCAGGTCGGACTTCGACGCGCACCGGGAGACGCACGTGCGCCAGAGGATCTTCGTGTGCGACGCCGCCTTCCGGGACAGGGCCGAGTGCGAGCGGCACAGGAGGAGGCACGCCAGGGCGGACGCCTCCAAGAAGAGGTAGGACTCTTTCTGTCGGTTCCTTTAATTGTTTGATTGACGCAAAATCCTGAATGCTAATAAGGTAGACACGAGCAGAACGAAATGGTGAAACTTTGAGTAAAACTAACAAGCCTTTATTTAGGCGTTAAGAACATATCAGGTGTGTAAGTATGAAACCGGAATTTGCCATAAGTGGCGCTAGATGTCGATGTAGTTACCCACTCATCATGTCAGCGGTGTCTTGTTATTGTATTGATATTCGACAAAGATTTCCAACTCACAATAACACGAGTTTCATTCAGTAGCATTAGTTTATTAGAGATAAACATGTCGAGTTTTGTGCCAACAAATTACGATTTGCCGACATCACTAGTTTTCTGTTTTCATCTGAAGAAAACCGCAGCCGAATCGCATCGAATGCTTGTGGAGGCGTATATGGTGAGCATGCTTTAGGTAAAACACGGTGTTTCGAGTGGTTCAGATGGTTCAGAAGTGGCGATTTTGACGTGAGGAACGAAGAACGTGGAAGACCACCGAAAAAGTTTGAAGACGCTGACCTGCAAGCCTTGTTGGACAAAAACCTGGGGAAACTGTCAAAACTGAACGCTACTGACAATAAATGACCAATTTGAATCGAGCTTTGAGTGCAAAACGACCAAAATACCAACAAAGACAACACAAAGTGATTTTGCTGCATGACGACGCACCAGCACACAAAGCAAAACGGGTCTAGGAAACGATAGAGTCGTTCCGTTGGGAGATTCTTTTGCATGCGGCTTACTCACCGGACCTTGCCCCATCCGATTATTACTTGTTTGCACCGATGGGACACTCACTTGCTGAGCAGCGCTTGACTTCTTACGAAACTGTACGAAAATGGCTCGATGACTGGTTTGCCTCAAAAGATCAACAGTTTTTTTGGCACGAAATCCACAAATTGCCAGAAAGATAGCAAAAATGTATAGATAGCGACGGACAATACTTAGAATAAGGTACTTTGTATCATATCATTACAATAAACTTGTTTTTCCTGTAGAAAAATTCCGGTTTCATACTTACACACCTGGTATGTACAACTTTAAATAGAAAACATCAGAGTTCCTCGGAACATTTGGCAAGTATAGACTAGGGCTCTATTATCAAAACATTCTGAAACTGATTATCCCTGAAAATAAATCCGGGAGAAAAGGATAAATAGTACTGCTGAAAACAAGCCGACCAGCGGCATGACTAAAACAACTCACGGCTGGACTCGATCCATGTCCCCAGGGGTGATTGTGTTCCGGTATTTTACTGGATTTCCGGTATTTTCATGAGCGATTCAGGTATTTTCATGTTCGAAAATACCGGAAATGAAATATTTTTAATTATGCTTTTATTTTCCTACCTCCGGATTTTTTTTTCTTTTTCGAATTTTCGATGATTATCCCTATAATTATTAATAATATTCATCAAATAGAAATGTTAATATGAAATTTCTAATTGTTTTTTTACCTTAGTAAATTATTTTATTTGCATCCGATATGAGAATCAAATTTTTCTCACTTTTGAACTTTTGATGCTTATTATCCTTAGTTGGGAGACAAACAAATGAAATGCAACAAAATGTAACAGATGCAACTTTCATTACATGCTTTCGCACAACAAACAGTAATTCTGTTAGACTTTTGCTTTCTCCTTAAAATATTTTTTTGGAGATAATTGCTCATCACCAGCTCAAAAGTAACTTTATTACTCATTTACAATTTAATCCAATGCATGTACAATATTTTGACTAAAAACTATTTGAATATATGAAATGTGTTAGTTTATGAAAGGAAATTAATTATTATGTATGTATGTATAATTATAAAATTCGGTATGCTTAAGTAATAGGGGCCTTGGTTTAAAAAAAAAAACACTCCCCCCCCCCTTTTTCTTTAAAACTTTCAGGTATTTTTTTATGAACTCACAATCACCCCTGCATGTCCCGATCACGCACCACCGACGGAATGGAACTGACACACACTCGTGTGGATCTTTCCAACTAAATACTAAATATGCCGGGGCGTGAGAGCGTCCGATTGGACGAAAAGCAATGTTCTAGAAGGACGTGGCCTCCCAGACTGACCAATGGGAGCGTAGGCTGACGTAAACGAAAGTCGTCTAACCAACTGTTGACTTTAACTGAGTCAAATGATCGAGTGATGCAACCTGGCCTTTGTAAACGGCGGCAAAGACGGCCGTAGGTGAAATTTAGAAATAGAATTATTTAATAGTAAGAATAAACTAAAAACAAGGGTTTAAACTAAACGAGAATACTTCTTACTTTTGTTGAATGCCAACAGTTTTTGCCTATGATACCAGCAGAGTACTACGCAATAGAAAGAATGTAGAATGAGCGTTAAGAGCGAGACGACCCGGAAAAGACTTTTTTTAAGAACGACAACCAATGACTTATTGGTTCTTGAACGTGATTTAAATAAAGATAAGCATTAAATAAGGAAAGAAAAACCTGGCCTCGAGGTAAGGTTCGTGTTAGACAAATGCATAATTTTTAATCTCACTTCTTACCTTAATTTATCTTGTGTTTCATTTAAAGATAAGCTTGTATGGAACACTGTTTGGCTAACTCCCAATCTCAACTGACTAGAGTGCATCTGTTAAGAGCTTCTAGTTGGTGAAGTATCGGATGTGTCGTCTCGTCACGTGCCAGCAGTGATGACACGTGTGTAGGGCGTTGCCGTGTGTCACGTGATTTATGGAGTTTTAATATGCAAATGTAGAAGGGTATAAGAACTTCACTCGCATTTTTCGATCGGCCACATCGCGTGTGTCGTTTTTGGAGTTTGTTTCCCCGCCGGAAAAGGGGTAAACTCTTATTGTTTTGGAGCAGTGCTCGTTTCAGTAATGTATCGGGATTCATTTAAAAGTACACCGGTGATATTTTTTTCCCGGATGGTAAATTAAAAATTAGAATGTTTTTCTAGTGGATTTAAGTGCTGGTCATCGCTTCAAAACTTTGTTTGTGCTTATGGGAAAATAAAGTGGGTTTTTGTTTTTAAAAAAAAGTAGGGGATATGATGAAGAAATAGTTCATATTCCTTGTTGCAGAGTGGTAGTTGCAGATGGTCATGTTTTTGAAGTCACGAAGCAGGAATAATTAATGGTAAAAGTTCTCAAGTGAAAATATCTATTTTAATTCAACGTTGAAGTTTACTTAAGACAATCATATCATTGTCGTCCGGTTTTCAAAGATTTATAGAAAACATTTAACAACGTGAATGACAGGTGCAAAAAAAAAGAGCATTTTGACGTCAACAGTTCCAAAGATAAAAAAGGACTCAGACCTATTCAAATACGCACCACACACGTAAAATACCCGTGCATTGCATCGTGGATGACACGGAACAACACACACGGGGAAACGGAAAGAGAAGAGAGGAGAACGAAAAAGCTCTGCTAGAGCCTTTTATGCTCCCACGTGCGTTCCAAAAACAACCTAACATGCAAATTAGTTTCAGTTTCCAAACCGCAAGAAACTTTCTAAAAAAATCTCATGACCGCGATTTAATGGGAACGGAATGACTCGGCTCAAAATAACCGGTTCCCATGACTCAAAAAAGCTCGACGACGTCATAACCGTGATGCAATGTATTTCCAACTATTTTCAGAATCGATCTGCAGGGGGCGAAAAACGCTTTTTAGTCTCGAAAGATAATATTTCATCCTCTCTTTGAGGAAAATAAAAACTAAAAAATTAACAAAAAACTTGTTCATCTTTTCGTGTATCAAGCACTCTGCTACATTTACCAGAATAGGTTTTATCCCATTATCGGTTCGGAACAGACCGGCGTGACGGGTAATGGGCTCGAGACGAAAGATCGACTCGGATCGTTCGGTATTTATGTGAAGTTCTAATCGACGTGTGATCGGCAATCAAATGCAAAACTAGCTAGAAGCAGTCGAGGCTTCGCCCTCATTTGAATATGCATGACTCTGATGCATTACATTGTATTTTGTACTGATAGATGGGATTTTCAATTAAAGTTGTGCCCATCAATCTTTATTAAATGTAGCAGAGTTCAGCGTCCATGTTAAGAGCCCGAGTGAAAAAAGAGGATGATCATGTAACTATAAACTTATTTATTTAACTAATGTAAATGGGTAAAAGAATAAACATACAACGGCAGTAAAAAGTAGAAACAGCAAAAACAGTCCGTAAACAATAATGAACATTACTAAAAACTTAATACGGATAATGCCCTGCCATTATATAAAACGAACAGCTTGCTGATCCTCAAAAAGGTTAAGGCATCGATAAGCCGAGACAAGCTCCAGGTCGGAGCGAGTCGGCTCGCCTTTCACGAGTCCACGGCTGAAGGGCTGATCGGACCGAGCACCGATAAAGATCATCCAGTGCTTTTATCAGGGGTGATTGTGTTCCGGTATTTTACCGGATTTCCGGTATTTTCATGATCAATTCTGGTATTTTCATGTTCGAAAATACCGGAAATGAAATATTTTTAATTATGCTTTTGTCTTCCCACCTTCGGTAATTTTTTTTTATTTTTTCGAATTTTTCGGTGATTTTTTCCGATAATTACTAATAATATTCGTTGAACAAAAATGTAAAAATGCCATTCTATTTTTTTTGACTAAAAACAACTTCATAATATTCGAATGCATGAAATGTGTCTTGTTTGTTTATGAAAGGCAATTTATTATTAAATACGCATAATTATAAAATTAGGTGTAACTTATAAATAAATAGGGGCGCCTTTGGTTTTTTTTTGAAAACCCCCCCCCCTCCACACCAACACACCAAACATTTTTCTTCTTCAAAAACTTTTCAGGTATTTTTTTTATTCATGAAAACTCACAATCACCCCTGTTTTATTATATCAGCCCCTCCATTTGGCCATGTTTATAGGACCGGCCCGATTCGGGCCCAAGGTTTTATTCGGCTGTGAAGCACTGAGGCATGGCGTGAATGGAGCGGTGACGTCGTATGCCAGAGGGTCGATCACGGCACGTGTTCGAGGCGTGACTTCGTGAGCCCGATTAGCATATGAGAAAAACAGTTAAGTTCTTTAAGGAACGAAACACAAATAATAATGGTAATCTAATCAATTCTAAATACTCAGAGATGAAAGTCTTCCGCGGATCCGCGATTTTCCGCTTTTTGTATTTTTTCGTTCTTTCCGCGATCAAAAAATTTATATTGCATCAAGTTCAGAAAAAAAAAAAAAAATACACTCATTATTAAAATGAAGCTTAAAATAATTTGATTTTAAGTAGTAGAGGTTGAAATTATTTCCAACTTCCAAAATAATGAAAATGTTTTTAGGATGCAGCTGGATTGAAATCTCAATGATGACCTGCAAGTATCGGCGAACTATGTACTCTATTTTGGCATGCTGCCAAAAAACATAAGTTTTCATTGTAGGAGGTAGAAATTAAGAAAGTACAGAAAAATATTCAAGATCTTTGTCAAAAAATTGGGAAAATTATTTTGATCTTTAAAATTATAAAACTAAATAAAGACCATGCACTATTAATTAGAGAATTTATTTCTTGAGATACACATGTCTAATTCATAAAAAACTGCAATCCCCACCCCCATTTTTTCTGTATTGTTGTGAATAACTTAAAAGTAAATAGTGAATGAGTAATTAAGAGCTTTTAAATTTTTTTAATTTAAATTTCAGGGCACAAATTAAGAGGAAAACCTGCATGTCTAATTTCGCAGAATATGCGCGGGGGGGGGGGGATCTATCTAAATTTTAAGCCGCGCAATTTTTCCTCTTTTTTGACTTAGAACTGTTTTCATCCCTGACATACTAGACTGCCTAGTCTATCAGGTACGACTCAGGTGAATGTTGTCGCATGCCATCAGTATTGCCGTTTTGTCTCACAACAGGCGGCGTGGTGGCGGCGCGGACGTGCCGTGCGAGGTCTGCGAGGAGGGCGTGGCGGCGGACGAGTACGAGGCGCACCTGCTGGCCCACGGGGAGGGCAGGACGCACGTGTGCCGCATCTGCAGCGAGGGCTTCGTCTTCCGGGAGGACCTGGCGCAGCACGCGAGGGCGGCGCACGCCGAGGAGCGGCCCTTCTCCTGCGCCGACTGCCCCGAGCGCTTCCGCTTCAAGAGCGACCTCCGCGAGCACCGGCAGGTGCACCGCCCGAAGAGGGCCGCCCGGGGCGCCACCGCCGCCGAAGAGGTGAGTCCGGTCGTCGACCGTCATTGTTCTCTGTGTAGCGAGAGCTGGCGTCTCAAAGTAAAATTTATTTCCCACTCTCCGCACTTTTCCCCGATGGTTGTCATAGTGACGGCGCTGACGGACGTTGCCCCCTCGGCTCTTGCAACAGTGGTTAAACGCAGATGGTAAAAATGGCTCCGTGCGTAAACTATTATTCTGTTGAAAAATCAACATCAATAAAGCACAACTTTTTCTTAGAAACTTTTGCTTTATTAATGTATGACTAGATTCTTTAGGAGACGTCGAAAAATAACCCAGACATGAGGACATAAATAAAAGTGTAAGCCTCATTCGACATAAAATAGAGGTGATGCCTCGGCCGCAGTGCGTGAAAAAAAGAGCAGAGCCTTTCAAGTTTTCTTTCAAACGGTTTCCGTGGAGACAACGCAACATTTGAAGGAGCATTTCATTTCACACCTCCAGGGTCCCCCGTACCTACCACAGCTTCGTGGTTTAACCGGGACAGGGCCCTGAAGGGCGCTCTGTTCTTAATTTTGAACCAGAACCTAGGGTCGAGCAAACCCTAGGCCCAGCACCCCCAGAGGTATCGTTTCACTTGGAGGACTTTGTGACCACGACATTTTTAACGCCTCCCAGCCACCATTAATCAAGGCGGTGGATCTTTGATCGGCTGGGATCGAACCCGGGTCCCTCCGGACACGAGTCCCATGCCTTACCGAGGTGATATGTGACAATTTTTGAAAAACCTACTTTTTACCATGGATGAAAGTGATAAGCGTTGGAGGATTCTGAGAAATCGTTAATTCCCCAAAACTTCCAAGTAGCAGAGTGCTTAATTTACTAAGTCTAAGACAAAACTTTAAAGTAACAAATAACATTTATTAAGATAACCATTCATAGGCAAAGTGCATTTACTAACGAGGGGAAAACGCCATCGGGCGAAATCCGTTAGGCTGAAGGAAAACGTAAGTAGGTCGTGATACACTCAGTGTATCATGTCCTAGTAAATCTCATCATCTCACAACAATCTATAAGCTACAGTGTATTACACTGTAGCTTATAGATTGTTGTGAGATGATGAGATTTACTTTTTAGAGAAGAGGCAGATATGCCTAACATAATTTTTTTTGTAATAATTTTTTTTGTGAAAGCTTTTTCTAGAAATTAAAAAAAAAAGTCACATATCACCTTTATTCACTTGCGGCTTCAATTATGTTTGTGCGTTAACACGATCGAACACACACTCATATGAATTTGTGTAAATCGGCAAAAATCGAATGTCGCATATCACAGTTATCCCCTTGCCCGTTCATTTCTAAACTCTATACGCCTTTTTTAAAGTAACCCGAGTACAATAAAAGAGACCGCACGCCCTTCCGTTTCTAATCGAAACTCGCCCCCGGCAGGCGTACGAGATCCGGAAGCCGCCCAAGAGGAGGAGGGGCGGCAGGAGGGAGGAAGAGGAGGAGCCCCCGGCGCCGGCGTGCGCCCACTGCCGGGCGGAGTTCGGCTCTCGGGAGGAGCTGGCGCAGCACGGGAGCTCCTGCCCCAAGAAGCGGCCGCACCTGTGCAAGAACTGTGAGCGGCGCTTCCGCACCAAGGAGGAGCTGCTGGCCCACAAGAAGGTGCAACTTTTCGTTCCCAGTGCTTCTCGTTTGTCTAACCCTCGTGGGTCCCTCCCGATTCGGTTACACTCGAGACCCTTGGGGTCATAAACGACCCCGATGTTTCCTTGCATTATTTTACTATGATTATTAAAAGTTACATGCATTTTTTAAGTTCACACACTTTTTAGTGCTTAAAAAAATAAAAATAAAAAGATCAGGGGTGATTGTGTTCCGGTATTTTACCGGATTTCCGGTATTTTCATAATCGATTCTGGTTTTTTCATGTTCGAAAATACCGGAAATAAAATATTTTTAATTATGCAATAATTATGATATAAAAATAATATATGAAATAATTATTTTTAATAATAAAGTCTTCCCACTTTAGATATATTTTTTATTTTTCGAATTTTCAGTGATTGTTAAGATGCCATTCTATTTTTTTTTTCTCTTTTTTTTTTGACTAAAGACTATTTGAAACTATTCGAATGTATGAAATGTGTCTTGTTTGTTCATGAAAGGCAGTTTATAATTAAATGCGTATAATTATAAAATTAGATGTGCTTAAATAATAGGATCCTTGGTTTTTTGAAAAAAGCACCCCCCCCCCCACACACACAGACTAATTTCTCTTCAAAACTTTCAGGTATTTTTTCATGAACTCACAATCACCCCTGAAGATGCAATCAAAGTGAAATTTAGTTTATGCACTAAAAATAATAATTTTAGAGCAAAGTTTACAATAACTGTAGATTTAGTTACATCTGTTACAGACCTGAAACAAATGATTTTTGCAACTGAATTTCAAGCACTTATGACATATTTCGATACATTTTCTATCCAGTTCTCTTGGACAAAAGTTGCAACGTCCTCCTTTTTTTAGCATTCTGTGGCAGTGACTCCAAGGTTCTTGTGTGCAAGAAATGCAAATTTGGGGAAAATAAAACAATATAATAGCATTATTGTGCATAAAAAACAAAAAATAAAAGTCACAAAATGCCTTTAAAAACAAATGGTTAATTAACAAGATATATTAAACAGAAATTTGCTTTGGGGTCATATATGACCCCAAGGGACCCACGAGGGTTAACAGGGATGAAAATCATCCGCGATTTCCCGCTCTTTTCATTTCTTCTTTCTTTCTGCGATCTAAAAGTTAACGTTGCATCATGTTTAGAAAAAAATATATTTCTTCATTTATTGTTAAAATAAAGCATAAAATAAGAGTATTTACAGTAGAAGAGGTTGAAATTACTTCCAACTTCCAAAATAATGGAAAGGTTTTTAGGATGCAGCAGGATTGAAACCTCAAGGGTGAAATGCAATTATTGGCGAACTAAACAAAACTCATGTTTGTGAAAATTGCAATACCATGAAGGACTTGCGGGAATGGGCTGAAATTTTCAGCAAATGCAAAGTAGGGTATGATATGCAAATGATTAGAATTTTACACGCGTACGATGAGCAGCGTCCTCCGGATGCCAGATTTATCCGAATAAGTAGACGGAAGCAGCAAGGCGTGTATGGTTATAGGTGGCTATCTGCTTGCGATAAACGTTAGATCAGACATCGCACATGCCTCTTCGAAAAAGAGTCAGCTTTCAACGTCTTTCGGAGCTTGAACGGGGGAGGATCATGGCCCTTCGTGAAGCTGGATTGTCTCATCGTGAAGTAGCCAGAGCCTGATTAAGATATTACGTGGCCCTAGGCCAAACACTTTTTTGGGGCCCCCTGTACTGAAGCTTTACAATTTTAGGCATTGGATGAAACAATTTTAGCCATCGATTTCGGACAGCTTGAATATCCGTAAATGGACCCCGAAATGTGAAGTCGGCTCGTGATGAAAGACAGCTGATCCGCATAAAGCTGACAGACCGTTCAGCTTCTTCTAGACAACGGGCAGCACAGTGGTCAACAGCTACAGGTGTTTCAATGTGAGCTTCATCCATTCGTAGACGTCTGCCGAAGCATAGACTGCGCGCAAGGACTCCTTTGTACGGGATCCCCGATGTCCAAGACTAATTCAGCGTGGGACATGGGTCTAAATAATGATATTTCGGAGTGTTCGTTTTTTCTCCGAATGATGGATGCAGACTAGTCACCACATTTATTGTAAATAAGATTAAAAACAAATAAAAAAAGTTTTAAACGACCACCGGTATCGCAGCTTCCCTACACGTCCTCAACTTCAAAACATGGCTGCCTTCTGTTAATTAAACCCACCTGCCTACAACGCTCGAAGAAAATGGCAAGGCATACGCCGAAATGGGGAGCCAGAAAGAAGATCCATTGTAGGTAAGCCGGATCGGCGAAATTCAAAGTAGCGACCCGCTACCGAAAAGAAACAAACAACCAAAGTAGTAAGTAAGTAAATCAAGTGCAGTCCCCCCGGCAAAACCCATGCTTATATACCAACCTAATTTGCATCAAGACGCCAAAGCAAGGCCCCACCCTTACACGAGCCGACAGCCAATCTCGACGAGGCACTTTTCTCCGTTTGCATATAGACTCTAGCGGGCAAAAGCAGGCAATCACAAATGATGTGCATCTGAGCATCGATTAGATGAAGGAAAAGTAATGAAGGGTTAAGTAGGAAGGATGACGGTAGCGCTAATTCTATCAATCCCGCTCACGCTGAACCAGTGGTTGGAAAAACTACATATTTTTTGTAGCGAACTACAACTACTACTACTTTCTTATAAATGTAGTTAACTACAGCTACAACTACTTTTTTTTAAATGTAGCGAGCCACACTACTTTTGAAATGTAGTTGCTACTTCGCTACTTTTTAAAAAATAAATAAATAACAAGAATACACCGATTGAGGATCGACCGAAAAAATTCGAAAGTGGTTTAGATTGAAAAATTACCTCATTCGAATATGGAATAGAAATAGGAATTGTCTTTGAATTTATTTGTTACTCTTCCTTTTTGTTCCTTTTTTTTGCTAAAATTTGTCCTTTTTAGATTTTTTTTACAATTTTTACGAATATTCGCCACAAGAACCACCTTGTTTTCTTTCTTCTTTCTCTTTTTTTTCATTTATTTATTTTTTTTATTTAATTTAAAGTAGTTTCTAGAAATCGCTACAAACTACTACTTTTTTGTATCGCGCTACTCGCTACTCTACTTTTTTTTAAAAAGTAGTGCGCTGCACTACAAACTACTAAAAAATGTAGCTACTACAGTAGTTTCGCTACTTGTAGCGCGCTACTTCCAACCACTGCGCTGAACCATCCCCGCATGCGGCTACAACGGGCCAATCAGCATAAGGACTGGCGTGCTGATTGGCAGTATGTTGTGTTTTCTGACGAATCCCGCTTTCATTTGTGGCACCATTCGCTTTCGACGCAATGCCGGTGAACGCCACCTTCCAGAGTGAATTATCGAGCGTCACATAGCATATTACGGACGATATCGATTGCTACGAATCGTGGGTAACCCGAACAGCAACCGGTACATTAGTGAAGTTCTGCAGCCCCAAGCTGTCCCCTTCCTTCAAGGCTTGCCTACTGCTGTATTTCAGCAGGATAATGCCCGCCCTCATGTCGCTAGGGCTGTTCAGTCCTTCCGTGCATCGCAGCAGGTGCAGCTTCTTCCCTGGCCAGCGTGTTCCCCGGATATGTCGCCGATCGAACATGTCTGGGACTTCGTTGGTCGGCCTCTCGTCCGTGATCCTCGTCCTGTTGCTTCTACAGACGAACTTTGGGTATGCATACAAACAGTATGGAATGCTCTTGATCGGGCAGACATTAAAAATTTGTTTCACTCCATGCCATGTCGGGTAGCAGCACTGGCTACACAAAATACTAATTTTAATATTTTTTTTATTGTTTGTTGGCTTTTTAAGTTTAATCATTTATTTGTACCACTATCACTCAGCTGTGTACCATCCATTCAATGATGACGATTCCTTCATAGTATTGCAATTTTCACAAACAAGAGTTTATGTACTCTATTTTGGCATGCTGCCGAAAACATAAATTTCCATTGTAGTAGGTCGAAATCAAGGAAATTCAGCTAAAATATTCGAGATCTGGGTCGAAAAATCTTGAATATTATTTTTGATCTTTAAAATTTATGAAAATAACTAAAGACCATGCAATATTATTTACAGAATTCATTTCTTGAGATTCAAGTGTCTAATTCATCAAAATTTACACCTCCCCTCCATCCACCATTTTTTTTTTTCTGCATTGTTTTATATGTCTTAAAAAGATAGAAAGAGGAAATAAGCAAAAAAGAGGTTTTAAAAAATAAAAAAAAAATAATTCAATCTTCTGTTTTTGTGTTCGATTTCACGGTACAAATTAAGAGGAAATCTTGCATGACTGGTTTTGCGTAATATTTAAGAAAAAATCTATCAAAATGTTGAGCTGCACAATTTTTCCTCCCTGATTAAAAAAAAGACCCATTCTTATCAATGACTACAAGGCAAAGTGCTGTCGATATGGAAGCCGAATGCTATTCATTCACTGTCATAATTACTTTTTTCTGTATAGAAGAAACACAGGGAGAACATTTCGGCCGGGGTTGGAACTATGCTAGGAACTTTTTATTCATTCTCTGTCGAAAAAAATAAATAGTTTCTTAATTTAAGGTCGATGATGGGTCATGCCAACGAAAATGGTACGAATCATGTCCGAGACTTCAGAATTTTTTAAAATCAAGTTTGATAACTGCCACCCATTAAGTGTATTTTTTATTGGTTCTCCATTTAATTTTGTGCCATCAAGTATCAATTGATTAGGTATAATCCATTTAGAAAGGACACAAAAAAAAATTATCTTTGTTAGAAGAAGGAGAAAATGACAGTTCCCAGCTTCAAATTGCTGGAATTTTAAATGTGATTTAAAATTAAACTGAAGGGTAACAACAAAATAAATGACACTGCACTGCATAAAAGATGCTTCCGACACCATTTCTTGCAGTTTATTACGCAAATGAAAAGAAATTTCCCCTAAAAACACTATTATTTATCCATGTCCGTAGATTTTCTATGTTTCGAATTGTCCACTCTGTTATATGGGCGATTCTCTGTAAACTGGTAATTGGCTGTCCGGACAGAGTATTTTAAAAATAATAAAGTAATCATCGCTCTTAATACAAGTAAAGCATTAATACTTTGTGGCCCAATTGTTTTTGGAGTGACAACAATTTAATTTTTTTTTCTGGAAATTATCTAAGCGCCAAAAACACAGTCCCCTGGCTGTCCCAATCCAATAGTCTAACTGTTCAAGATAGTATTTCAAAAAACCTATTAACACTACATAAATTTGGCAATTAATATCTAAAAATAGAATAATGAAGCTATATTTTTCTTATGAAATAAATTATAATTACGTATTTCTAAAACTTAAAATTGTCATGTAAATTCTGTCCAGAGTTTTTCAAACCGTCCCCTGCAACAAATTCAAAACTGTAATCCGAAAAATCTATAGCTATTGCAAATTATTTTTGGCATGAAGTTTAAAGTAATCAGTGTGAATTTGCCGAAATCGCCGAGAACGGTGTTAAAACGCTACTTTGCTTAGTTTGAGAGCCACATTTGTGATGAAAGTATGCATCAGGGTCGTTGCGAAAACAGTCCTCTGGGAAGTGATTTTATTAATGTCAATTATTTAATTATAAAACATATTAGTTATTATGTCCAACTATTTGTGCCTCAATTTATAGGTAGTCTCGTAATTAATTATGTTCCATTAGTTTTGCAGATATTACGCAACAAAGAGCAAAAACAGTCCCCTGCCCAGTTATACTAGGTGGGGGACTTACCCCCTATCATGATTTATCAGAAAAACACAAACTTCAATTGGCCCTCTTTCAAACCAAAGTAATAGATTCGTTTTCTGAGCAATAGTATTATAATTATACGAACATTTCAAAAAACCGTGCCCAGACAGATTTCGTGCGAAAAATGACGAGTTTACAGAGAATCGCCCATATGCCTTTTGGAAATAAAATAAACAATTGCATTCAATCTGATATATTTTTTAAAAAATATAGGTAGTATAACTGCCGTGATTAGCTTGCTACATTGAATTATGTAGTCAACAACCAGGGTGAGCCTCATTCTTTTCTTATGGTAGTTAATTTTAATTGTTAGATGTCCACTCCGTTATAGTCGATTTCATGATGAAAAAAATAGATTTTTTCTTGAAATTGCAGACAGACTTACAGTTTTAGGCTGTTTATTCCACTTTATGCTTGCTCTGTAATTCTAAATTTTCTTTGTGATTATACAGATATTTTTAAAGGCTTATTTGTCCACTGTTAAACAAAGTGATCAAAATATTTAAAATCCTTTCATAAATGAGTCATGTACTAGTTATTTACACTTCATTATACACAAATAAATGGAAACTCAATAAAAAAAAAGATTAGTTGGTGGAAATTATTTAAATGGATAATCTTAAGTAAAGAGTTTCGGACATGATTTGTACCATTTTATAGAAATATATATATATATATATATATATAATTTTTTTTTTTCAATTTGGTTGCGTTTCATTAATTTCTAAATTGCGATACATTATATGAAAAAATAAGAAAACACTTTTTGGTAACATTTTGACGGTAAATATATAATACATAAATCTATCTTGCAGAACAATTTTGGGAGAATAATTTTGCGTTGCAGAACATCACTAAGTATTCTGCTTTGGGGTACTAGTTATTTACACTTCATTATACACAAATAAATGGAAACTCAATGAAAAAAAAAAAGATTAGTTGGTGGAAATTATTTAAATGGATAATCTTAAGTAAAGAGTTTCAGACATGATTTGTACCATTTTCGTCGGAATGACACTCATACAGTAGCTCGGATGGACCCGTTGGGTGTGGGCTGTGCATGAAACTGTTGTACGTACCATGTGTGTGTGGGTTTTCTTTTCTCTACAGTTGAGTTGGATGGCATTATGCAAAAAGGAGTTAACCCACAAAAACCTGATTTTGAGATAATGGGCTTTAAAGTCAACAAACTCTGGCAAAAATCATGAGCCCTGTATCAATATACCAATGATATGTTACCACGAAACGATGATAGGGCTTAAATCATTTTTGCTTAATGTAGAAAGCAACATATTTTACCATCAGAGTTGGATAATTACTTCCTTTTACGTAGTAAAGGAAGTATTGTGATCGCGAGAAAAAAATCACTCAAATTTGAGTCTAAATTTTGATTTTGCTCACCCCCGAATGAATGTTCAGTAGTTTTTTCGACCTGTCAGCACTTGCATATGTACCTACCAACATATAAGCCGCCGAAAAATCCTTTTCAACCACCCCCGAGTTAATTACGACAAGTTTTCTCGTGACGTCTGTATGTACGTGTGTGCGGATGTATGTATGTATGTGGGTCGCATAACTCAAAAACTATCTACCGTAGAAGCTTCTAGCTTGGTATGTAGGCTTTGAGGATGGTCTAGTTGTGCACCTCCCCTTGTGGTTGCATTCGAATGTTCCCAAGGGGGTGTTTTACCCCTTTTTTGGGTAAATCAGTGTTAATTTCAATGCCGACTCAAGTGATATGAATTGGCGCGACCACTTGGCGATATGTCGGCAAGCTTCTGGTCGCCAAGTGTTTGACGCCAACTTGGCGACATATCGCCAAATTTGGCGAAAAAATTATTTTTTGAATTTGGGTTCAACTTGGCACAATTGGCGATATTTTGCGAAAAATTCACTGAATGATCTTAAAATCAGCACTATTTAGAAAATTAACCATTGTAAAATATTTTTTGCATTGTTTCGTGGCATATTAGGGGAGTAAATATTTGAATTGTTACCTTGCTCACTCCAAGCACTTTTTTTAACACTTGAGGCAACTACTATGAAATTTACACGTAAAAGGAAGTAGTGTGGGGTCCATACCAGATTTTTTTTTATGTTTTGTGGGTTAACTCCTTTTTGCATAGTGCCATCCAGTTATGTCATGTTCTGATCTGTTTCTGCGAACAGCCGGTCGCTCGTTCAGCCAGATAAAAGCTCGTCCCTTCCAGGTGCACAGCCGGCGGCAGCCCTTCATCTGCCGGGTGTGCAACGAGGGCTTCCGGGACCGGGCGGCGCTGGAGGAGCACGGCCGCATCCACGACACCGCCCCCTCCTTCCCCTGCAACATCTGCGGGGCGGCGCTGCCCTCGCGGGAGGCGCTCCGGGAGCACAAGCGGGGGCGGCACTCGGGCGAGATCGCCTACCTCTGCTCCGCCTGCGGCGCCACCTTCGAGGAGAAGGACGAGTTCCGGGCGCACCGCGCCACCCACGGCGCCATCCCCCACCAGTGCAAGGTATTCCTCCGTGACCTATCTATTGTTTAAGGGGGGGAAATATATACAGGGTGTCCACTCCAATCGTGGACCAATAGCTAATTTCTAAACCGTTAGAGATAAGCATATAGTTGATTTAGGAAAAAGTCTCCAAATTACGAAAGGAATTTTGGGTCTATTCAATGTTTTTCAAAAAATCAAACTTTGAAAGAGTTACGAAATTTAGATTTTTATACAGCCCCCCTGTCCTATCGATCATATTTAGTTTTACATTCTTGACACTGTAACGTTTAAAACTAAAAAAAAATCACTCTTCTACCACAAAAATTGACCGAGTTATGACGTTTTGAAAAATCAAGATTTTGCATTATTTCATGACGTCATCGAGCGATCGCTTAAGGGACCGTATGCGAAATCATTCAAAATCTTGATTTTTCAAAACGTCATAACTCGGTCAATTTTTGTGGTAGAAGAGTGATTTTTTTTTTGTTTTAAACGTTACAGTGTCAAGAATGTTTTACTAAATAGGATCGATAGGACTGGGGGGCTGTATAAAAATCTAAATTTCGTAACTCTTTCAAAATTTGATTTTTTGAAAAACATTGAAAAGACCCAAAATTCCTTTCGTAATTTGGAGATTTTTTTCCTAAATGAACTATATGCTTATTTCTAACGGTTTAGAAATTAGACCTATCTATTGTTTAAGGGGGGGGGGAAATATATATGGGTGATTCTCCAAAATCCGAACAATATGATGTCCCCGTAGGACCGCAAAAAAATTATTTGACCTAGAAAGTTTTATTTTTTTAATTGTTAGAAATACTTATTCTGATGTTATTCAATTCATATTAAAGCAATTTTTCATTTATTTTTTTCTACAAAAATTTTTGAATAGCCAAAAAGTCACCTTTTTTGCATTACTGTTTCTAAAATATAAATAAATTATTTTAAAATTTTACACGAACATTGCACAAATTCCACTTGTAGTGTTGAATTAAGTATAGTTATGAGTGTAATATAGTATTGTTTTAGCTTATTTAAATGATCATATAATCAGGTAGATCATTTTGAAGTTTGTCCCCAGATTGCATGTCCCTCTCCTGGCCTACAAATTGGTTCAATTATTAAAGGCAAAAAGAAGGAATTTTGAATCTGCAGTACTATAACACTTTTGATTCTCATTACTTCTTTGAACTCATAGAGTATTTTGTCTATAGAATGTGTCTGCTGTTCGTATTATTATTCCTTAGTTCAAAATGAGGTATATAACATTTTCGATGTCCCTCTCCTGGCCAACACTTCTGTTCTAAATAAAATAAAAATAATAATTCTGCCTGCAGTGTGTAATTGAGTTAAGAGGGGATAAAAGAGAAAAATACCATTATTGACCTTCTATATAATTCCGGGTAAGGAGGTTGTAAATTAGCTTGGTTTGTCAACAATAAAAATAGTTTTTCATTCACGTTGAAGTTATTTCTTTGTTATTGTTGTAAAATTTCTGATAATCCTTGATAAAAATCATTTGTTTGCTCGCTCTCGGTTTGAAAAAATTGACCCCCCCCCCTTTTTTTGGGGTGTAGCATACTTAAAGTGAGTTCCCTCTATTTTTCTCTTAATAAACTCCTAACAAAGAGTAAGTAAGATTTTTTTTAAGCATTTTTATTTTTATAGAGTTTGTAAGTCGAAAATGCCAGGTTTTTGGAGAATCACCCATATATGTATTAATAATAGCTGAAAGTATAGCATTACGGCCTAGCGGACATGTGATGGGTCGAGAGCGTGGGCTCATTTGAATATGTTTGCCTCGAACGGCCATAACCCGGACTGAGTAAAAACTAAGACCGTGCCACCTCCGACCAACAAAAAATGTGAAATGGTTCTGCTCGGGAGAAAAAAATATAAAAATTGATTAAAACGTAAGTAACAATTTATTCAAGCAAATGTAAACAGTAAATGTGAAGAGCAAATAATTTGATACACCCAAAAAATGTTAACAATAAAAACCCCCCAGATGCATTAAAATTCCAGAAAAATATCGTTCCAGTTCCAAAAAGAGTTCAAAGACTTGATAAGTCCACCCCTGAAGAGATGCCATGAAGAAGATGATGTCCCGGTAAAATAACATGAAATGTTCATACCACAAGGAACATCTTTCACTGAAAAAAGGCTTAAAAATGACACTCGTCAACGATTTTAGTGGATGAAGCGAAAACAGCAGGGACACCACCGGCTATCCATCCAAGAGAAATAGGCTCCACCAGTTCTTGGAGAACTCTCCAGAAGAACATCCGGCCGAGCGAGTACGCCTCGTACTTCACATCGGTGTAGGCCTAAGCCTCACATAAAAATGGATGGGCATCGCCCATCCATTTTAGATTATTACATATATTATATTGAAGAGAAGAAAAGATTATTACATATATTATATTGAAGAGAAGAAAAGATTATTACATATATTATATTGAAAAACAACAAAAGCTACACCAACGTAAAATTGTCTGTTAATTCTATTCATAATCTACAAATCTTTACATTTTGGAAAAAATTTACTATGTTACGTTAGTCTTCTTTAAACTAGAAATGCTTGATAATTTTTTTGTTGTTGTTCACTATAGCATCGTTTAAAATCTCCCTTTTTCTCCCTTGAAGCTTTGACCGGATCTTCCTTTTTTCCTTTTCATAAGGTTGGCAGGTCTGCAAATGCTTTCAAACATCAAAAGACAGGGTAGAACTCCAGGAACACTCCTGCCCTTATGGCAGGGTGAACAAAAAAACTTTACATGTTAAATTCTATCCACTTCCTCTGAGTGGGAAACAAAATTAACTATGGAGCATTTCAAGCTCCCGGATGCAATCACAGCATCCAAACATCGACCGTCCAACTGCAGTTACGGTACAAAATGATAAGAAGCCCAAGTGAAGGCATGGAACACTTATTTATGGTTACAGTCAACCCTACGTACCTCTCATTAGCATAGCTCAATTTGATGTGTACTGATCCGAAAAAAACAACTCAACACTTTAGTCGTAACTGCTGAAACACTTTCAGAATTGTTTTCAATTCAATTCAGCCGAATAATCACTCAACAGTTTTGCTCTTACGTCATGTCACTTCGTAGGTGTTGACGGTCAAATACACACATAATTGGAACTTAATGGGGGATATTTCGCACACCAGGTAAACAAAATGGAACACTGCAGGAAAGCTTTATACTAAGTTTGAAACACCAAAGTAGGTTTAAATATTTTCTAAAGGTTCTAGCTTTTCAGGAAATTGCTCCAAGAATAAAATAGGGGCCTATTTTCTAACAGAATACCATCGATCCGTCGGGTGTCGACCGGGCCAGTAACTCGTGCCGTGCTGATCATATCGCACGCCATAACTCAAAAAGTCGAAACTCTGAATGTTCAGAGATGTACCCAGAGCCATGATTTAAAAGTAAAAAAGAAGCGTTTATTTTAACCACCTTGCAGTTTATGACGAGATATCTCGTCCATTTAACATGTATTCCTGGGATTGCTCAACCGCAGAGTGGTTAAAAGCATCATGAAAGCAAAGGAGCCGAAATGATCTAACCTAATGTATGACAGACTGCACCATTACTAATTGCTTTAATATATCAATTTCTTTTCCATGTATTAAATTTTTCTGTTTTTGAGTTGTGACAGTATTCTTAGTATTCTTCTAGGCGTGCGATATGGTTTTTGACCTTCTCATTTTTTTTGCTTGGTTTTCTCTGAGTGTGTCCTTGCAGGATTTTAGTGTGTGTCCTTGCAAGATGCGGGACTTTAGCTCCTGACAATAAAGACGAGTCTTGCTTTTTTTCTTTCTTTCTTCAAGGTGTGCGGGGAGAGCTTCGGCGTGCGCAAGGAGCTCAAGCGCCACTACCTCAAGCACATCCTGGAGCGGCCCAACCTGTGCCGCATCTGCAACGCCACCTTCGTGCAGTGGGGCGCGCTGCGGAGCCACTACCTCGGCCACACCCGCAACTGAGGTAGACGTCGTCCCCGAGACGTCCTCTCCCGCGACCGAGCCGCGGTGCCGGACGTCACGGGAGGTGTCTCACGCGACCGAGCCGCGGTGCCGGACGTCACGGAAGGTGTCTCACGTGATCGAGCCGCAGTGCCGGACGTCACGGGAGATGTCTCACGTGACCGAGCCGCGGTGCCGGACGTCACGGGAGGTGTCTCACGTGACCGAGCCGCGGTGCCGGACGTCACGGGAGGTGTCTCACGTGACCGAGCCGCGGTGCTGGACGTCACGGGAGGTGTCTCACGCGACCGAGCCGCGGTGCCGGACGTCACGAGAGGTGTCTCACGTGACCGAGCCGCGGTGCCGGACGTCACGGGAGGTGTCTCACGTGACCGAGCCGCGGTGCCGGACGTCACGGAAGGTGTCTCGCGCGACTGAGCCGCAGTACCGGATGCCTTCAATGGGCATTGAAGATATTATTCTCCGTGGGCATGGAAGATCCCATGACAGGATGCCCTCGATGCGTGGGACGTGATTCCCGAGCGGCAGGCGGAAAATGTCATTCCGTGGCCAGATGCCGAACGCGTCGCCCGCACGACCTGGGCTTCCGGCGACCGATCTGTTATACAGGGTTCCCACGGTCCTTAAAAGTCCTTAGAAACTCCTTATTTTTCATTTTTCAAAATAAGGGCCCTGAAAAGTACTTATTTTTAGCTCAAGGTCCTTAAAATTCCTTCCAAGCCCTTATTTTTTAATTTTGCTAACAATTTAATGATTTAAAATTGCTAACAATATTGGAAAAATATTCTTTTCATTTCTCAAGCATGATCTGAAAATATCTACTTATCACATCCGTTTGGTTTAACTAATTAAGAATAATTATTTTTGTCTTAGCTTTGAATTTTAATGATGAATGTTTTTGCAATATTTTTCTAAGGACAAAGGCTTGAAGTCCAAAGTGTGTTTATGAAACCGATAAAATGTATGAATATTTGATTATACTTTCGAGCTCCTTAATTTAAAAAAAAAAAAGTTCTTAGAAAGTCCTTAGTTTTCGTTTTAAGAAAGGAGTAGGAACCCTGTTATACAAGAAACCCTCGATGGACCCGGTAAAGGGTTCCCCGAGCGGCGGTCGGAAGACGTCATTCCCGAGCCGGACGTGGAAGATGACATTCCGATGGACGGGCGTGGAAGATGTCAATCCGTAAGACCTGCCATGGAGGCTCCTTCCATTGCTCAGACTCTAGTACTGTATCATGAGAGGATCACGCGGTTTCAGGACAGTTGAAAAGTGCCATTTAATTTCACTATTTTTACCTTGTGCCACATGGAGATGTGAAATTTGCCAATATATATCGAGGCTGTGGAGAAACAGGTCTTTTTCTGTTATTTTTTCAGAAAAAATTGGAAGAATTGTTTAAGTTAAATTGTCTGAGGAAACATTGTTATAAGTGCATAGAAATATGTGCAATCTATGATTTTCCTACGTTTTAGCCCGCTTGCTCATTCCCCCAAGGGGTTAAAAAGAGTAACTTTAGCCACGATTTCGTCTCGACGGCAATCTTTTTGAGAAAGCTTGACTTATTTTTTTCTTTTGTGAAGCATTCTCAGACATAATAGTTCATCATTGTTACTCAATGTCCAATCATCTTTAAACTCACAAAAAAATCCAAATTATTCCATAAAACAGGCAGAGGCCTGCCCTGTCATTAAACTTTTCTAAATAGCTCTTTGTTTTGTTTCGAATCATTTCGGTTAGTCCACCATTGACATATCCTACGGGATTAAAAATTGAGCAATGCATTTTTGTTCAACCCAATGGCTCAAATGAAGCATTTATTTCCCATTTGTCCATGTGATGTAGTAACTTTCTGAAAAAATGTCTTGAATTGTGCTTCTTTTGCTAATGAAACAGTAATAAGTAATTACAGAAGTGTATTCAACAAGCATTTTTCTCATCCTTGGTGTCTCTTTTACTTTCTTGTAGTATTTTGGTATACATTTTTTGATGTACTTTCAGACTAGCTGCGTGGCCCAGCGTTGCACAGTCTTCCTCAGACATGAAAGCGATGCCAAGTAGTGCATGTTAACACTCTCCCTAAATTACAAATAAAATTCCTTACCAAGAACAAATGTTCCCAAACAGCTTTCTTCCTGTAAAATTAATTGCAAAATTTTAAACGAAGAAGTTGTTTTAACCTTTTAACTGTCATGCCCGAGATAGTCTCGTTCGCAGCTGGTTTTGGAAAATGTCACACCCGAGTATTACTCGGGGTATTTTTTTTTTTTTTTGAGTGCATCGTATTGTTATACCCGAATATATATTGGGAGACGTTTATTTCGGCTTCATCTCTGTGTTAAACCCGACTGTTTCTCGGTTTGTGCTTGGAAAAGTGTTAAAAATCAAAATAACTTGACAGTTAAAGGGTTAATACCTGGATTGCAGCCAAAAAAAGTCCCTGCTAAAAAAAAAAAACAATTAGATTTTTATCCAAAACTCATTTACAAAATGGCAACAGAAAAAAAAGTCATTAATTGGAATAAAAACAATTGTTAGAACTTTGTTGTAACACGTATTCAAAATGGCAACGAAAAGAAATAAAAGTGTTTGATTTTAAATAGTTCAAAACATTTAATTCACGTTTTAATTAATATCTCGGCCAATTCATTAAAATATGTCATAATTTGCACCAAATAGGTGATGTGACTCGCAGAGGGGTCCGGTGGGGGAGATCGCTTCGACCTTCCCAAAATGTCCTTATTCGGCCAATAATGTCTCATAATTCGGCACATTTGGATACATCATTGCAACATATCTTTCATCTATAAAGATATCTAAAGTCTCTTTTCGTTAGATGTAAGAATGTCGACATAATAGTAATTTGTCATTCGGTAAAACTTGAAGTTTCATTCGGTAAATTCATAATTACCCTTCTCCCCAAAATTTTTTGACTCGGGGCACCCTTAAATAGCAGTCATAATCAATTATGAATTAACAAATTATTCATTGCAAAATACACACTGATATCCCTGATATGGATTAAAGACATCAAGAGAAAAATTGTTTCGAAAACTTCTGCAACTGAGCATTTTCTATGTCATTTCTTTTACTATAAATTTTATACTTTACCAAAGCTATATTTTCAAGAAATAATTGTTCAAATTAAAGGTGCGGGTAAAATGGGTCACGTTTATTAGAAAAATCTTTAAAAAATGTACAAATGATATTTTCTTTCTGCGTTGCCATTTTTGTGCATTATTGACACCGGGCAACATTTTATATTTAAAATAAGACGCAACTTCTGCTTTAAAGTTACAGATTGCGTGTTTTTCTTGAAAGGAGCTTGACTGTGTTCATCATAAAAACTTTTGATTTAAGGAAAATTAAATGAAAATAAACATCAAGTTTTTAATTAAGTTAAGTTTTTAATGAATATCCAAGAAAAAAGATTTTCTTCAGAGATGAAAACTTAAGAAAACACTTTTCAGCAATCAATAATTGATTTTAATGATTTGATAATTTTTTTTTCACAAATTAAACTGTTGGAGCAGAAAAGAATGAAGCTTTTGACTGCAAAGTCAGCCGAACTTGCTAAAATTGATGCAGAGATCTTTGAACTGGGCGAAACACAAGAATGTTGAATTTACTTAAAATTTTCGTTTGTGCTGAAAATGTTTTTTTCATTTGTTATGGTTAAATTTTTTGTTAACTATTAAACCATAAGTTATTTTATGTTTTCTTTGATGTCAGTCTTCAATTTTATGTTATGTTAAAATGATTACTATGAGCTAAGTTCGCATTTTTTTAAATGTAAATATTGTTTTAGAGTTGTTAAGAATTCTTGCATGCTATATTAACCCATTAATGCCTGACTTTTTTTTCCCCAAAGATATTTTGTATACTGGTTACAAACAGTGTTTAATGATCAGAAAAAATAATTTTAAAAAATATTATGTAAAAAATAATTTTTTTATTAAGGAAAAAAATCGTCCCTTGAAAGTTATGATAGACCCCAAAGGGTACATACTTTTATTACTAAAATTTTTTTATGCTTACGATATAATATTTAAAAAGACATTTTATAAGAAGAAATAAAATCAGCAATGAACATAAACCGGGAAGCTAGGAATAACTTTGAAAACTTAGCTTTTTTTCTTGAGATTGTGAACGATGTGATTTTTGATAAAGATCATATTAAAACGGCTACGGAACACACTTTAAAATGGTTATGTGCTGCAATCTGTTAATAACGAATTGAAACAATACCAAGGTACTAAATGAATATTATTATTTGATTTAAATGTTTATTTTGGGGACATTCAGACCCTTTTATAGACCGTCCCTAAAAAGGGACGCTAGGCATTAATGGGTTAATATATATAAATATATAAGTAGTGAAGGGGTCAAAATTAATGAAAATTTTAACAGAAAAAAAATATATATTTGTGATGAAATCTTGCGAATTAAAGAAGTATTGTTCGCGCATTTCAAACACTGCATATCCATACAGGGAAAACACAGGGAATTTTTTTTTCAGAATTGAGTGGCAACCCTGTTAAATCTGCAATCGAGGAAGCCCGGTACAGACCGACTCCCGAAACCTTCCATAATCTCGTTCTATCGATGAAAAATCGCATATTCGAACTCATCAGATGCAACGGTAACACCACAGACTACTAAGAGACTTTTATGCTTTCTAAAATATATATATTCCGTTTTTGTGCTTAAACTTTTGCGACAGCAAAATTTTGATTTTATCATGTAATCGTATTTTAATTTCTATGAATTGTTTCCAAATTCGAAACATGGATTTGTAAGCTGTTTGTTTAATTACAGTAAAAGTTTCAAAGCTTTTTGGTGTATACTTTTCGTCTTATCAAAAGATGTCGGCTGTGCTTAAACTTTTGCGACGCACCGTATACCAGTCCTGTAATTAAAATTTCAGAGTCTGAAAAGTGCAAATGAAGTGCTTTAAATAGTTTAATTGTTCCAATTTCTGTCTGTGAAAATAATAAATTTCTTGATAACTGCCTCGATTTTATCTGTTATCAATATCAAGTGCATAAACTATGAGCTGCACGAATGGCCATAATGTTAGTTTCCAATTGTACTTTTTTTTTCTGAAATATCTATCGTTTCAAAGCATTTCATGCATTTTTTACCATTGATCATTTTTTCAAAAAAAAAAAAAAAACTGCAGGGAAACTTCTGAAATCCAAAGCTCAGAATTCCAAAGCTCAAGATAATCCGAGTCACTTTTGTGAAGTGAAGATTTAAAATTAGATTTGAAAAAAGAGGGAAAAATCAATAACAGCTAAGTTTTTTCTTTTTTTTTCTATTGTTTTGATGACTATTTTAACAATCATTCTAATACAATTAATAATACAGCGAAGTACCTTATTATGCGCCTGCACTCAAGTTTTGGCACAATGTTTCAGCCCTATGCTTACAACCACGCAATAGGCTGGCACGTTACGTATAGTGTACACTGTACATTACACCGATGCTTATAAACATTGGCATTGCATGTACTTGCTTCGAACTTCTTTATTCTGTACAATACTTACAACGAAATTCCTGCCACTGTAATCAACGTAGATGACATATTACGTACTCATAGAGATGCAAAGGGTGGAAAAAACCCAGTTTATTCCCGGGGAAAAAACCGGGTTTTTCGGGAACGGAATTTTGAAAATTCCCGACAGTTTTGGGAATTTTCAAAGTGTTAAGAAATTCTGGTTTTGAAATTTGTATTCATTACCCTAATTAGATACATTCAAAAGATATTTCTTATAGTTATGTTTTGCAGTATATGGAATTGTTGATCAGAAAATTTTTCAAAATAATAAGTGAAAGAGGCCATCCTGTCTTGAGTTTGTTTTGTCACAGGATATAATTTCAAATTGAGATAGTTTGTTGAGTGTGCTTTCTAAAAGTGCAACTAGCTGCTTATCTCTTGCAATCGTTGCTTCTCCACGTGTTAATTGATGGTTTTTTTTAAATTAAATGTTTAGTATTTTATATAACTAACATATTTTTTTTTACATAACTAACATAAAGTTTTTTGAATGTATGTCACATATACAACCTCCTTTAAAACATTTTGTTATACATTTTGTTCCAATAGACTGGGTTAACTGAGTGGTTTTTATCAAATTTAAAATGTTTATTTTAGTATTTTTTTTTCTCTCTTTTATTTAAGAGCTCCACAAAGCAGTGACACTTTATAATAGTACTTCTTTAAAAAGTTGCATTTTTAACTCAAATAATGATGGAATCCTTTATTTTTTAATTAGGCACAACAACTATGTAAAAAAATTACTATGTTTGTTTACATTCAATGTTCCCCAAAACTCCCGTTTTTTTCCCAGCTCTCAAAAACCACGGTTTTTTTTGGCATCTCTACGTACTCATGCTCTTTCGGAGGTAGAATTATTTTATTATCAACTTAAAATAATGACTGTGTATATCACGAATGAGAACAAGGGTTAAATATCCGGTAAATACGAACTTTCCGTAATCCGAACAGGGTTCAACCCAAATTAGTTTTTATTTCAGAGATTCTACTCTACATCAAAAGCCTTTGTAGATAAATGACGGCCATCTTTTCTGTTCGCTAGCACCTCCTCTTCGTCGATTCATTTCAGCGATACGCCGAATCAAAAGAAATTTTTATTTTGATTCATCTAAATTCGCAAAGCCCTAAAAGGTGTGTCTGCCTGTTTTTTTTTTTTTTCCTGATATTTTTGTTGATCCAACAAGCCCTCCAAAGGCATCAAATTGTTGAATTTCATAAACGATTTTTCCGGACCCCCTAAAATTTACCCTGTACCCTGGACCTCCCTGCTTCACTTTCCTCCTTGACGTTTCAAGACTAGTCAAGAGCAAAAAGGACATTAAAAAAAAGGCGATTGCTAAGAGCATGGGGCAGAAAAAAAAACGCCTATAGTACGGGGGGGGGGGGGTTAGTACATAAAACAAAACATGAAGATTGCCTTCGCTAATTTTTTTGGAGGCCCCATGCCAAATATGGCTTAGGGCCCCGTGAAGTCTAAATCCGGCCCTGATGACCAGTACGAGATAAGAACAAACCTAAGTGGCACATGGATTATAATTTTTCGTAAAAAAACCATATAAGTGCGCATTCTCATTTTGTAGGTCATCAAAGTTGCAGTCAAAACAGTACAAATGATAATCAAAGTCCTGTTTTCACAGAGTGCACAGAATTTGCAGAAGACTTTTAAAAAATGTGTGCACTCTACCAATAGCGAACTGCACCAGTGAAAGATCTTTCTCGACTTTGAGAAGATTGAAAACATGTTTGAGAAATTCGATGCATAGTGAATGCTCGAATGGTGACGAATTTTCCGATGTATCCGAATTTGTTCTTAAGGTGGTTCAGTGCGTTTACAAAGAATGAATGTTCGAATAAAAGCACAAATTATTTATTACGTACGACACTACACTTAACAAAACACATAACACAGAGTATCGACACGCCTTCTCAATGCACATTCCAAATTCGACTATCGGAAAAATTTTCAAATGGTCTGGCATTGCTAAACACGCAAGTTTTCGTCGGATTTCCATCAAACTTGGCATAGAGGTTCCTTGATACACTACAATTCACATAGGCGGGTTAAGAAATTTCAAAAAAATCCAAAAAGCTCAAAATTCAAATTTTTCGTCCCAAAATGGCCGTTTTCTTTCAATTTTGAATAGATAGAGTCATAGAGTAAGCCTTTAAGCGTGCCAATTTCTAAAATTTCGCACATTTAAATATGAGTGTTTTCCAACAAAGATTACAATTAACAATGAATTATCAATTTAAGGCTCACCTACTTCGTTTTAGCATGACATAAAGTTAAAAACAATTATAATTCATGCTCTAAATTACCTTGTAACATTGACACAAATATCGTATGATATAGACAAAAAAGAAGTCCCAACAGATATTTAATTCTAATTTTTAACGAGCACTCGGGCAACGCTGGGTCTTAAGCTAGTAAGTTTATAAAAGCACACACTGATTATTTCAAATGAAAAGTTTTCTATTCGCATATTAAATTGATTTTTTTTCTTCTTCTATGAATGGGTGCTCTGAAAAAATAAGAATTTTCTTGCTATTTTTATTGTTTAAATAGCAGAAAAATAAAAGCATAAAATCTTGTATTTTTGACTTAAGCATTTGTATAATAATCTATTTACTAATTAACGTTAATTATTCATTCAATGGTTAAATTTTTACTGTGTTTTGTTCTTGTTCCTGACAATCGATAAAATCAAAAGAATTGGTTGCAAATTGGGGTATGATACAAGAATGGTAAACCCTCGATTCCCCCCCCCACCCCCACCCCCCTCGAGAAATTCCTGTATGCGCCACTGATGAAAATGTTTTCTTAAAATCAGGAAGTTAGGCGTTCGAAAGGTTTTTAATACACTTTTTTTTTAGTTTCACTTGTGGGTTTGTCTCATGGATGCAAGACCTTCCGTCCCAAGACGGATTTCCGTCTTGACGAGATTGCGGAGACGGAGCTTGGGACGGAAGGAAAATGTAATGACTTTCTTCAGAATAAGAAATTCGTTTTCTCAATGTTAAAAAAAATTAATTTCAATTCCAAAAAAAATCAGAGAGCTCTCAACCTTCCTCTTTCTGATATTTTTTGCGATGCCTGAATTGAGATTTTGGAATCTAGAGTTTCAAAAAATTACTGTAAGAGAGCCCCTGAACCCCATTCTTTCCCTTTACATTACCAAAATGGCCGATAATCGCGTATTTAGGACTAATTTTTTCAAAAACTCTGGGGGGGGGGAACCCCCAGACACCCCCTCCATATTATTGTCATTCATTCAATTTTAAGTTTTTGGAGCGACAATTTAGAAAACGTTCGAATTTGAGCCCCCGCCCCCTTGCTACACACAAAACAATGCTTGAAATGCTACACCTCAACGGAGTTACATTGTTACAAAAATCAATAGCTCAAAAAATTCAAATTGAGCACCACAATTATTCAAAAATTGACGAAGTTAAGACTTACATTATAAAAAACATATATCCTTAAATACGCATTGGGGGGGGGGGGGGGCTCAACATATTTTCCGTCGTGAACACATTACTAAACTTGCACCCATGTATGTAAATCTAAATAACAAATAAAATTCACGTTCTTTACAAAGATGAAAGTAATATATTTAATACTATTACTAACACTGAAGGCTAAACTATATTATTACACGTTGATGCGCTCAAGTGTTTCAGTTGTTTGTATGTCACTCTGAATAAAAGATAAAATTCAAGTTCTTTGCGAATATAAAAGGGATATATTTAGTACTATTATTAATACTAAAGGCTAAAATATATTATATAAACTTACTTTTACATGCATAATAAGTGCATCTAAAAGCGTATTTTTTAGATTTTAAAACTAATTTAAAGATTATTTAAATAGTCAATTACCTGGCTCTGAACTGTTGAATAATTTTTATGACCCCCCCCCCAACACCCCCCAAACGAAATCGCCTTCTGGCTGGATCGCTTCTTCGCGCAGCTTTCGTGCGGGTAGTGTGTGGGGGGGGGGGGGAGCTGCGCGATACGATTTGCAGCTGTGGCCACTTGCCGGAGTGGAGTGCTCCGTATCGATTTTGCTGCATCGGCCGCGCATTCTTCATCTTCATCAGCAGCGAGAAATCCTACCGCACAGTCGATGTGCGCTGTGCACATATCGCATATGCACATCTGTGTGCAGCGAGAAACATTTTTTAAGCTATTGTATAGCATTTGTAGCGGACTTTGAGCACGTCGACAAAATCAAGAAATTTCGTAACGAAAAAACCTAACACCAACCACTCCGACGTGATCGCAGTAATCGTAATAATGATAATTTTGAATGTAAAGCTTCTCTGGATTATTCTCTTGAAGGCATGTCATTTTACCATTGCACTTTTAAATGCTAGCGTGCCTTTTCATTGCAATTATTTAACCCCCCCCCCCCTAATCTCTTTTACCGTATCTTTCTATTAGAAGCATAGTTCTCCTGCCTACCCATTTTTCTCCCCTGTTCTATGAGATATTTGCATTTAAAAATTACAATTTTAAATATGCTGACGGCCTCTATAACTTACTATCATATACTCATAATTTAAGTCTATTTTATTTAAACTATATCAGGGGTGGGATACGATGGATACAATTTCGGAGCAGCTAAAATTCTGTTTTGGAGAGGAAAAATAATTATTTTGGAGCATACTGGAGGGAAAAAAACACCGTCTTGGAGCAGGCTGAAGCAGGAAAATTACAATTTTAGCGCGACTGAAGCAAAAAAAAAAGAAAGAAAAAGAATGCCTTTTGATGCAAGGTTCAGCAAAATAAAAAATCAAATTATGGGAGCAAAAGTAGCACAAAACAAGAAGTTCTGTCAAGAACTAAACGAGCCTACTTTCCCGTACATCGACATCGGCATTCTAGCATCTGATCAATGTTCTCTTGAATATCTGAAACTGTTATGTCAAACATACCTTTATAGCATTTAAAGCTGATTTCTAAAAGCAAAATGTACCCCTCTCATCAGATGAAATGGACACGTAAAAAGTAAATAAACGAGTAAATAAAGTTTTGTCGCACCTTTTAAAGAATGTAACTGTTATAGTTCTTCCGTAGAAAAATTTTACAATCGTTTTCAAAAGAAAAAAATTAATAAATAAAATAAAAGTACAAAGAATATCAAAACACATTTTATTAAAGAAAGAAAAAAAAACCTCGTTCGTTAATAAAATGTCTCGAATTTTATTTTTAATCCGTTGCCAGTTGTTAAATATAAATAAAAAATAAAATGCTCTCGTGAATGAAAAATCTTTGTAAACAAAAAAAAATCGTCTGCCAAAAATAAAATAAAATAAAAATAATAATAATAAATTAAACAAAAAAAAAGTAATAAACAAACAAAAAATCGTCTGCCTAGTCAGTCATTTTTTTCTGAGCTTGCATTTCTGCCATGTTTGCGGAGTCGGAGTCGGAATCAGAGTCCTCACAGAAGATTTTTCAGAAAAGTACTTTACATACATTTATTATCAAAACCGTTTTCTTACAAACTTAGTTTGAAGGAAATTCGCCTTTAAGTTCAGAATCAACATTAAATTTAAATTTCCCAGTAGGCGCTCATGTTACAATTTTTTCTGAACGGTTCATCATTGAACGAAAAATGGTTCAAATTGAAAAGTGAAATATAGGAATGAATCTCTCCGAGATCTTTCGAACAAAAAAAGTTTATTCAATTCAGACGGTTCACTTAAAAGTTATTAGGTGGAGAAAGGTTGCTTGAACGGTTCAATGTTGAACGAAAAAAATGTTCAAATTGAAAATTTAAATACGGTAATGAAGTATCCTTGCCGAGATCTTTCGAACAAAAAAAAGTTTGTTTAAATCGGACTGTTCACTCAAAAGTTATTAGGGGTGAGAGCTTGTTTGAACGGTTCAATGTTAAACGAAAAATTGTTCAAATCGAAAATTTAAAAACGGGAATGAAGTATTCTTGATAAGATCTTTCGAACAAAAAAAAAATTAATCAGTTCGGACGGTTCACTTAAAAGTTATTCTTAAAAGTTCAATGTTGAACGAAAAAATGTTCAAATTGAAAATTGAAATGTGGTAATGAAGTATCCTTGCCGAGATGCTTCGAACAAAAAAAAAAAATGTTTAAAGCGGACTGTTCACTCAAAAGTTATTAGGGGTGGGAGCTTGTTTGAACTCAATGTTGAACGAAAAATTGTTCAAATCGAAAATGTAGATACGGGAATGAAGTATCCTTGAAAAGATCTTTCGAACAAAAAAAAGTTTGTTCAAATCGGACTGTTAACTAAAAAGTTAATATCGCGGGACAGGTTGTTTGAACGGCTCAAAGTTGAACCAACAATTGTTCAAATCGAAAAATCAAATACAGGAATGAGCTGTACTCGCCAAGATCTTTCCAACAAAAAAAAATTTCGTTCAAATCGGAATGTTCATTCAAAAGTTATTAGAGGGGGACAGACAGACCGACCGACACACACACACAAATTCCCCATCTCAGTACCCTACTTTCAAATTTTTAATTTTTCGATGTTTATTTCTTTTTTTTTTTTTTGTTTCTTTATGACTTTGTTTTGAACTTGACGATATTTTTTGAACTTGGCGATATTTTTTGGACTTGGCGATATTTTTAGATGCATTAAGCCACTTTTAATACTTGTTTCGTCTCTTTTATTTTTAACGGGAAAGTAGGCTAAAAAAAAGGTGCAAGCTGTCTTTTTTTATGGTTATTTATTTTTCAATAAAATAAGTTTTGTTACTGTCGCACAAGCGCGGATACAAGGGGGGGGGCGATCGCCCACCCCCTTGAGATAAAAAAAAAAAGAAAAGAAAAGAGAAAAATTAAAAAGGGGAAAAGGAAAAAAGAAAGAAAGAAACAGGCACTTAACAAAAATGTAAAAAAAAAAGTAATTTTCTACATTTCTAGGAATGAGGGATTTATTATATTTCTTTTCTGTTCCTGTGGAACTGAAATTTGGCACCATTTTCAAGACAGCGCCGATAAATTAAAAGTCTCTACAGGCAGAAATGCAAATGATAAAAGGAGAAGGGGTTATTCTTCGCCTTCGAATGCATACATTCTGAGTCACGATTTCTTGACTCCCGTCATCATATGGAGGGACGCCGTCTATATGACGCACAGTGGAGTATTTGAGTGAAAATCCTGGCCAAAAGTCGAAAATTGAAAAGTTATCCGATTTTTAGGAAAATTTATTTTACAATAGTTGATTAACTGGTGCATCGATCGGCACCAGTTTTGGAAACTTGAGCCACTTACAACTGCTCATAGCCTCGGTCAAAGATGAAGTTTCCGTGATAATTTTCGCTTTTTTGTTACGTTTCAGCCTAATTATTACGTTTTGATGTAGATTTTTTTGTGACGTTATAAATGAATGGAATAAAAGCAAACCAGTTTTACTGGTTAGAGAACTGTCAGGGCCTTGTGTTAAATTTTGATTCGAAGTAAATAGTTTTATTTTTTATCGTCAAAAAAAATAAATAACTGCTTGGTGCGAGAAATTTTTAATGGCTTTTTCCCAAATTTAGAACTAGTGAAAGCTTTTTAAGTGGTTGCCGCGCTTTGTCGCGCTATTTTGAAAGTTGTAGCTTATTTGTGAAAGTCTCATGTGCTGGTTTCTGCAAAAAAATGTTCCGCAAACAGTTGCCATTTTTTTATATGATTTTTTAAATAAAATGTATCATTTAATCATTTTGGACAAGTCTTGATATTAAAACGAATTTGGCAATGAAAATTTAATAAACTTGTAACTCGTGTTTTTATTAACATTAAATAGGTGGTGAATCCAAATAACAAAGAACATAAATAGCAATAAAATTTCAGACACGTGTTTCAATGTTACGAGAAACTCCTTTATCAGTACATAAAGATGTGAGCTTAAAGTTGAGATTCAATGAAGTAATTTCAAAACGCTCTTTTTATATTCATACTTTTTTTGCATCGATTGTGCCCTTGAAACATGTACATGCAATTTTATAACTGTTCGTGAGTTTGATTGTTATTTTTTTATGTAAGCTAATCCGTCAATCAATTAAAATAGTTTATTCTCACTAAAGTTTTTTTTTTCCCTTTTAAATTAAGATCACTTAAAAATACATTTATATATGCATGTTTTTCTTTCTTTATCATTGTAGAAAATTATGTGAGGGGGGGCATAAGGGGGGGGGAGAGGTATTTTCCCGCTTATATATAGTATGTTAGTAAATTTCTTTTCTAGCGCATTTCCTATCGATATCATTATTGCTTAAGACGTTTTACCTATTCACTGTGAAATAGAAATCATATTAAATTTGAGTCCTAAGTTTCTATTCGTAGAATTCTTAGTGGGAAACATCACAGTGCTATGTAAACTGTTTTGTACATAAAAATCGACTCAAGGAATGTGTACTATTCGCTTCCATATGAGTGTCCAAGCTTGCGAACATTTCACTAACGACATTGGTCCCCCTCACCAAGGCCCTGCACCTGCACTCTTGAAATTGGATATCTACGTCCGGTCAGAGATAGGGGGAGGAAAGAGAAGACCACTAAGAAACAGAGGAACGTAACATTACGAACTACTATCATTGAAGAATCACACGCGTCATTTTTGAGCTCCTAACCACGGAAAAAGAATTTAGCAGGCTGCAGTTGTACGAATTAATTAAGGAATGTCCCGATAAAGCACTTGATAAAAAACTACAGTTTATGGAAAATAGAGTGGCTGAGTTAGTAAAGTGTTTAGAAACTGAGAGAAGCTCCATTAGCCGTTCCCTCAGATATTTTAAAACCGCCTTCAAGAAAAAATGGTTTTCGGCAAATAACATTATCTTTAGATGCAAGTTTTAAGTGTGTGGGAGAGAGGGGGGGGGGGAGTAATGTATCTACCAGGGGGAAGAGGGTTGGTTCACAACAGGTCACACCTAAAATTGATTAAAGTGTTTGTGAAAAATATAAATACTTCAATATTGAAAATTTCCACGAATATTTTTTAAATTATACAGAATCTATCAAATTTCAAAGATAAATAGTGCTCATTATTGCGGAAGGGGGGATGGTTACATAGGCATATTGTGCATATTTTACTTTAAATACTTTCAAAATGCATACTTGCCTTTTCATTCAATTTTTTGTTGCACCATATTAAGAAAAATTACATTTTCCAGAAATTTTAAAAGTTCATGCTTTGATACAACATGAAAAGTTGTTACTTTATCTTTTTCTGGAGGAAGGCAGGGGAGGGGGAGACACATCAAATTACCACTATGGATGCCACCAGTGTTAGTTACAGTAGTCATAGTGTTTTTTTTTCTTGTGCAATATTTTAACGATTATGACCGATCTATTAAGTACTAGAATTCAGAAAAGAAAATAAAATAATTTTGGAAAAAAATAGAACCGACTTCAGTTGGAAATTGCTCTAAAAAGTAAAAAGTAATTTTTTTCTTTGAACACCATCGAAACTACTTTTAAACATAAGTTTTGAAGTCGGCGCAAAAACACTACATAGAATCATACGAAACTATAATTTAACTATATATATAAATTGCAATGAATCCAGGTTCTTTAATCGCATTCGTATACACTACATCGACAACCATATATTTATGTAATGGTACAAATATTCAGCTCTTAATTTTCAATGGTTTCTCTGAAAAATGTTGGCAAAATGTAGTTAAACATCATTTCACCTATAGTTTTTGCAGCGACTTCAAAACTTATGTTTAAATGTAGTGTCGATGGTGTTCAAAGAATGAAATTATTTTTTTACTTTTTAGAGCACTTGCCGAGTGACGTTCCGAAGTCGGTTCAATTTTTTTTTTCAAAAATATTTTTATTTTATTCTTTTTAGTGTAAATGTACACTGTTAAAAAAAACCTGAATTTTCAGGAAGATTTTTAATGATTTTAACAGTAAATTTCCGTTTTCGTTTCAAAAGAGAACTTTTCCTTGAAAAAACGGAACTATTCCGTGAATTACCAAGTTGGAGAAACAAAAAACGGAATTTACCCGGTTTTGTGGTTGAAATATAACCGAATAAGAGAGTTAAAGACAGTCTGAAGAGACTTGGCGCGTGCGCAGAAACGACGTCGGCAGCCTAAATGATTCATAACTGAATCAAAGTGCGCAGCAAAAGTAACGCAAAGTCATCGAGAATTAATATGCATGTTTAAGCTTCTGTGAAAACGACTTGTGTTATTCGCATTAGCATGGAAAAGAGGACATCTGCGTCTCGTCGTTTGGATAGCTACTTTAACAAAAAACATCACAGTCGAATGTTATTTTATCGCGTTCCTCAGGACGTTATTATGTGCGCCATTTTGTTTCAATTTGAAAATGCTTCGTCGAAGAGCGTTGACTATTGATAGCATTCGAAGAAGAATTGTTCCAGGATTCTGCGTAGTTAATCAAATTGACTGGAAAAATAATTTGGATCTTTTCATGTGATTATTCGGTACCCAGCATTTCCTCTCAACATTTTTAAGAAGACTTCGTTTATCGCAATGGATAAATTCAAAATAGGCAACAAAAGGGCGTGTTAGTACATTTTAAAATCTACTCGCTCTATTGTTGCCTTTTTTGAGCAACAAAAAAAAGAAAATTTTTATTTAAGAGGTAAGAATTTTTATTTTTGTTACTGCTATTTTTATTTTAATCTGAGTCCAGACTTAACAGTTAGTTATTTCATGATGTAAACCAATTGTGCATTTTAGTAGTTGCATGTATGAACTTACTGGTGCTGAGGGTTAGTAAAATTTAGTGAAATGATTTTTGTAATTTTATATCAAGATTTAAAAGCTTAGTTTCAAAACTTAGCTTTTTTACTTTATGACTTTACTTCGTTAATGTGACGAAATTAATGTTGTCAAAACTACGAAAATGATTGTCAATTTGACGATACTAGGATAAAGAAATATTTCGCTACATTTGACGAAATTCATCCCCAAAAAAATGACGAAATGTTCGCTCGGGGTATATTCTTGGAAGAATTTTAACAAAAACAAAGAAAATTCGTTAATTTTGAGAGTGCATTTCTGAAAGTGTTGATCACTATGAACACCATAACGTAAATGTATATGAAAATAAAGGAAATCAGTAACAATACAGGATTTTTTTTTTAAGGAACCACGAATGTTTCAAATTCAGAAAGGAAAAAAAGAACTTTCGAAAGAACTTAATTTTTATTCAAACATAAGAGAAAATATTTTTAAAAGAGTGCACCTTGTTAATACTTTTTAATTGTTTGAAGTTATGCGCTCAGAAATACTATGCATTGAACATTCCATCTTCAAAATATTTGAGTATTTTATGCGAGATTTATGTAATCTTTTCAAAAAAATCATGTTATTTTAATGAACTAAAATTTTTAATGAAAAAAAAAAGCCAATTCTTGTATTGCTTTAGTATTTTTTTTTAAAGGCAAGATGTTTAAAAGTTTGAAGTATATGAGCGGATATTTTCAAACTTTTTCTAAAAAACAAAATTCGTAAGAGTTTTAAGTTTACATTTTTGCTCATCATTTTGTCTTATATATATATAATTATCTGGTGAGCTAGTTTACGCTCCTTTTTTAATTGCTCTATTTTTCTGTTTCTCATTTTCCCATATTTTAATCACCCACATTTTGACGTTATAGGCTTATACCTATACGCTTATACTTATATATGCAAGATGGAAAATTATTGAAATTTTGCAAAATAAACAAGCGCTTTTATAGCAGCTTAATATTAATAGCAAATAATGTATGAAAGTTTAATAAATTAGTCCTTTAAGTGGCGCAAAATGTGTAGATTGGAAAAAACAACAAATGAACAAATTGAAATTTTAAGAAACTTTAGAGAAACATCTGAAAATTTACGAAACATGTTTGTTCTTTTTATATGTTTATATTGTTTCGCAAATTTTCAAATGTTTCTTAAAATTTCAATTTGTGCATTTGTTGTTCTACACAATCTACGCATTTTGCGACACTTAAAGGACTAATTTATTGAACTTCCATAGATAATTTGCTATTGATATTAGGCTGCTATAAAAGCGCTTGTTAATTTGCAAAATTTAAATAATTTTCCATCTTGCATGTATACATATAAGTCAAAGCGTATATAGGTATAAGCCTATAACGTATAAGCGGGGATAATAAGAACCGAAAAAATGAAGAACGGAGAATTACGAAACGAAAAAATGCCTAACGGAAAAATGACGAACGCTCCGTTCGTAATTTTTCCGTAAAATCACGGAAATATAATTAACGAAACGGAAACACTCCGGCAACTCAGCTGCCGTATGTTTTTTCATTATTTTCAGGAAATTTTTTTAACAGTGTAGTTTATCGTTGTCCATAAGATTTTAACACATGCTACGTACGTTACCGCTAATGAGTTTCATGTTACATTTAGTTAAGATTTGGTTCAAATTTTTCATCATGATTACTATTAGTATTGCTGTTGCGAGGCAAAAAATTTTTGCAACAATGAATTGAAAATTTAATCATTCAATGGGGAAATGACATGAAATTTACTGTTTTCCATAATAACTTTTTTTCTAGTGAACAAATATCGTCATATGAGTACATGGTACCTAAGTTACACCATTTCCTATCGATTTTTAAAAAAATCGTCCAAATCGGTTCAGTAGATCAGCTGTTATGTGCGAACAAACAAAAAAAAAAAAAAAACATACGCTTTGAATTGATAACCTCCTCCTTTGTTGAAGTCGGTTAAAAAAAGGTTCAAATTTGTTTTGCACAGAACACTGGGCTATGTAAACAGCATTTTTTTTCTTTCGTAAACAAGTATTAATTGCAGTACATTCTTTCAAATGAGTAAAAGTACATCGCATTAAATGCGCTTTCTTATTCCATTTTTGCTCCAAACTAGATTTTGGCAAGTAGCCAGCTGTTCCGGTAGGAACGCTCCAGAGCGAAAATCGGTGAAAATATTTCTTTCACCTCTTTATAAAAAAATTCCTTAAAAATCAATGGAGCAAGATAACTTCACCATTTTTGCTTTAAATGAAGGTGAAATGTTTATATTGTATTCTTGAAAAGTTTCAGAGCAATAACACCATTAGATTCTCGGATGCATGAATTTTAATTTACGTTGATTGATAAATTAAAAAACGTCGAAAAAGTGACCTTTCTTTGAAAATTCCTGGAAAATCGGGATATTACGTTAGAACTTCAAACAATTTAGACTTTTAAAGACATTGATTTGCTCTAAATGGTGATGCATTGTTTTTCTTCCTACGTTTACTAGAAACCTTTTTACGGTCGTAAACTCGTAAAAGTCTAAAACATGGATAAAACATAAAATAACTTTTTTTCTAAATTAAATTTTTAAAATCGAGCTTCAGGTTATAACATCTGACCTTTCAGAGAGCTTGTGTACCAAGTTTCATAGCTGTAAGCTGGATAGCTTCGCTGTACAGCGCACAAACGCACAGAAGGGTATTCCCTTCAGAAGAGCGAAAATACCGAAATAGTTTTGGCCAGGATTTTCAGTCAAATACTCCACTGTGTGACGTAACGAAAATAAGCCCGATTTCAAATGGTCTTTCAGTCTTCTTTTGGAGTCAGTAGAACTGAGCAACGTTCCTAGTTCGGTTATTATACTTTCTTGTTTATGCGATTTTATGGAGAGGTGGCTTAAAACAAGGAAAATGTAGCAAATCAAATATATCATTTGGACCTGAGCCACTTTTATCAACTGAATCCCCGTTAATATCCATTGAATCGCCTTCAAACACAGAAAAGACTAAAGGTAAGTTCCGTTTAGTGTAATGCATGCAGGGGCTTCCCAATCTTGAACTATTCAAAGAGGAAAATTTCTGAATTTGCTGATTGAAATTCCCAGTCACCTGCATACTAGGACAAGATTTTCTAATGAAATACTTTACTACTGTGTAGAAATTTGTTTACTCATCAGCCAAAATTTGCCAAAAAAGGATGTCGCAATGACTTCAATTCCGGGCACCCCTGAATGTATGCTAATACAATTGTAATACTACTAATATAAACTACAGTAACTATGCTGAAAACCGATGTAAGCAAGTGATGATGTGTTTATTTTTTTCTCTTCCCTCGTTCTTTATCTCTGCAGATTAATGTCAAGGATTTGTCGGTCCATATTTTTTTAATATTTTAATTGATCTTAATTTGCAAAAGGCATAACATTTAAAAGGTTTTGTTTGATTACTTTATTCTCATATTTCTGCAGTCTCAATACCCATATAAGGCCTCGTAATGCAGAATTTTGTATCTATTTTTTAAAAAATTTCCCGGGGAGAACCCCCCGACCCCCTAAAATTAGGGATATTCTACCCTCCTTCATTTAAAAGAGTTAAATGCATCCCCTACAAAGGTCATTCTTCTAAAAATATTTAAAAAAAAACACAGAAAGCAATAGCATTGGAAGAAAAAAAAACATAGGTGGGAGGGATCAGCAAAAAGAAAAAGACCCATCAACACGCACACATACGTATGTTTGTGTTTTTATGCTTCTTTTTTTTGGGGGGGGGGTATATGTGCCATTTTTTGTGAGGGTTATATATATATATATATATATATATATATATATATATATAGGTAAAAAAAATCAATCGCCCCTCCCCCCTTGAAAAGTTTCTGGATCCGCCCTTGCGTCGCAGCTTTTAACGAGCATGCAAACATTTCTGTTTATACATTTTAAATAAGTATATAGCGAAATAAAGCTATGACAGTATTGTGATTTATCTGTTGCCTTTTTAGCCTACTTTCCCGTTAAAAAGGAAAAAAAGAACGAAAAAAGCATTAAAAGTGGTTTAATGCATCATAAAATTATCCCCAGGTCAAAAAAAAAAAAAAAAAAGTCAAATAGAAATAAAAACATTAAAAAAAGATCTAAAAATTAAAATTTGGAAAGTAGGGTTTTGAGATGGGGAATTTATGTGTCGATCTGTCCCCCCCCCCCCAATGAGTTTTTTGAATGAACATTCCGATTTGGACAAACTTTTTTTTGTTGGAAAGATCTCGGCGAGTACAGCTCATTCCCATATTTGATTTTTACGATTTGAACAATTTTTGGTTCAACTTTGAACCGTTCAAACAACCTGTCCCGCGATGCCAACTTTTTAGTGAACAGTCCGATTTGAACAAACTTTTTTTGTTAGAAAGATCTTTTAAAGGATAATTCATTCCCGCATTTAAATTTCCGATTTAAACAATTTTTCGTTCAACATTGAACCGTTATCTATTTTTTTTAAATCGACTTCGATACCGAATCTTCGACTCCAACTCCGCTCCTATGGTAGAAATACAGGCTCGGAAAAAAAAGACCGAGTCCTACTGTTAGAATTTTTGTGTCTTTGACTCTGACTCTACCTGTCAACTGCGACTGATGACTTCCTACTTTTCAACCCCAACTCTGAATCCTCGACTCTAACTCTGACTCAGCAAATATTGCAGAAATGTAGGCTGGGAAAAAATGACTGACTCCTACTGTTAAAAGAAATAACAGTGCAGACGATTTTTTTCTTTGTTTATTCATTTGTTTTATTTATTATTATTATTATTATTTTTATTTTTTTGGCAGACGATTTTTTGTCTAACAAAAATTACTCATTTAAGAGAACATTTTATTATTTATTTAATCAATTATTTGTTTTTAATTATTGGCAACGGATTAAAAATGAAATTCGAGACATTTTTTTAGGAAGGAGTTTTTTTTTTTGGGGGGGGGGTTGATAAAATGTGTTTTGATTTACTTCCTATTCTTAATTCTTTTTTTTCACAAAAATTAATTTTTCTGTGGAAGAGACTATAAAAGCTGCATTGTTTAAAAGATGCAACAACTTTATTTATTTTTCTTTTTGTTTGCTTTTAAAGTGCCTAGTTCATCAGATGAAATCTGCATAGTTAGTTTTTAGAAATCAGCTTTATGTGCTAAAAAGGTACGTTTGACATAATTTGTTGTCTCCAGATAATTAAAAGAATATTTATCAGATGCTAGAATACCGATGTCGATGTACGGAACAGTAGGCTCGTTTAGTTCTTGACGGAACTTCTTGTTTTGTTTAACTTTATGATTTAAAAATATCTTAAAGAACTTTTCCACTCACACAGTGTAATTTGTTGGCTGGTTCAGTATTTTTTTTAAATGATTAAACAACATAATTGAAGTTCTTTTACCAAGTTTGGTGTATATCCAAATCCACATATTATTGTTGAAGTCTTTTTTTTATGTTTATGTTAAACAATAAAGCAGTTGCCTATTACTGAACACAGTGTCCGTTTCAAATTTTTATCTCAAACGTTTTCGTACATGTACGTGGAACTTAATTCATGAATAAAAAAGTATATTGCGAACCGATTCGGAATTGCTTTACAGAGATTCATGTTACAAATATCGACAATTTTAATAGGAATTTTGTCAAATACCGTCCAGCCGATACCAAATTCAGCATCTTATTTTTTTCTCCATCTTTGTTGTATCTTTCTTTGTTAGTTATAAAACACTTTGCGATTATATCACTCAGTTGTCATCAATTTATGATATTAATCTGCATTGAAATTTAAATTTAGTCAAAAAAAGAAAAAGTAAAAGTAAAAAGCATATTTGGAACATCAGATTGCAGCTAAGAAAGTATCTTCATGACTACACCTAGTACAAATAGTACGAATGAGTTCTCAACTTACTGCGTCTCTCTCTCTCTCATATAATTTTTGTCGAGTGGTAGTAAAATAGAAATTTAGGCCCAAAATCTGAATGACTGAAAAATAATTAGAATGAAATGAATATATGACCCATCATATCTCTTATAAACATTTATTTTTCTAATCATTTGGCTTTTTTTTAAACCATCAGCCATCGATCGCCATCGGCCGATGGAAGAGGAAAAGAATCGGCCATCGACCAACTTTGAACAATCGGCCAACAATCGGCATCCGCCCATCGGCCAAAAAATGACATCGGTCGAGCCTTAGTAGACCCTATTGAGTACAGGTGCCGATTCATTTTGCGTGTCAATATCTCAAAGGGGGGTGGAGCAATCGAGCGATCTTCGTATTTAATGTAACTGCTATATCTCGAGAAGTAATGAACGAAATCGAACAAAAATTGGTACTCAAGTAAACGTTAAAGAGTACAAGAGTTGATTTAATTTTTGTGTCAAACGCTTGAAGGGGGGTCGTGCAATCAAAAGTGCTTATTTTGTCATTGCACCTGCTGTATCTCGAGAAATATTGCTGCGATTTGAATGAAATTTGGAATAACCCTAACCCAATATGGAAGTAAGCCTCGATTAAATTTTGGCGCCAATCGCCCCAGGGGGAGGGTGGGGTGATTTTTGCGCTTAGTCAACAATGCGAAAAATAAAATTCATTAAAAAATCGCTTTCACGCCATTTAATTATCAAAACATCTGAAAACTTTCAATGATTTGAAACTTTTAACTGTTGCCAATTTTTTTTTACTAACAAATAAAATGTTTGTAATTAATCTAAGGCAGGTATTCAAGTGAAACACGGACGATCGCAACTCACCAATGCAATCGCAAACTCCCAAATTTGGATTCAAGTGAAACATTACAATCGCTACTAGATGCGATTCTAATGTAATTCGACTCCCAGTAGCGATTGCAATTTTGTTCTATTGCGATCGCCTCGAAGCGATTGCAATGGTGTTTCACTTGAATTCCTGCCTAAACAAGGCTTTTGCAATGATTTCCAATTTCACTCATTGATTCTGCATTTTCAGGGGTATTACGATAATTGGGAAATTGGAGCTGTCTCCAACTGTTCGGACGAGTATTTTATTTTGTAACCGGAATTCATGAGATAGATATAGAAGAAAGTTTCCTGACGGCCACGACAGCTAGTTTTATTTTTATGTCGGATTTTCAATAATGCGGAAAGCTTGCCTCATGTCATTGTTAATTATGGGTTCACATTTTGTTGAAGTTTGCTTAATGCCTGCAGTTGCCCCTTACAATATATGTGTAGAGTTCGTTCATGTCTCTCCTCCCATCTACATGAACTGGCTCTAGTATCGTGCCATAATAATGACTTCTACTTCTTCTGGTTGGTTGCCATTGGAAACGAAAAACGAGATCGCGATGATATGATAGAATGGAATGAGAAAAGTTAGAATAAATATTGTGTTTGTAAACTTTGTGAAAGTTTATTTTATCAAAACATACTACAATATGTATAGGGTTTACGTATAAGAAATTTGAATCCTATACTTCAATAGCGCCAAGAAGGGTCCATATGGTATCCTTAGGGTGAGAATGCTTTTTGGTGTGCGTTAGTGGCTTCGATTACATCTGATGCCGTTAATTTGTTAATTCTATCGCTTTCTCGGTACTACATTTTTACTTACTTTTACGTAGTAAAGGAAGTATTGTGATCGCGGAAAAATGTCCCTCAAATCTCGATCTAAAATCTTATTTTACTCACCCCCAAATGAATGCTGAGTCGTTTTTTCGACACCCTCAGTACGTGCATATGCACTTATGAGCACCCCCAACATCCTTTTCGACCACCTCCGAGTTAATTACGACGAGTTTTCTCGTGACGTCTGTATGTACGTATATGTATGTATGTGCGTATATACAGTATGCATGTTTGTTTCTCGCATAACTCAAAAACGGTATACCGTAGAATATTCTCGTTCGGCATGTAGGCTCTGAGGGGGGTCTAGTTGTGCACCTCCCCTTGTGGTTGCATTCGAATAAACCCAAAGGGGTCTTTACCTTTTTTTGTGGTAAATCTGTTAATTTCAATGCAGACTTAAGCAATGCTATGATTTGGCGACCACTTGATAATGTATCTCCAAGCTTTTGGTCGCCAACTTGGCGACATATCGCCAAGTTGGCGATACATTTGGGGGGAAAAATTATTTTTCGAATCTGGGTTCAATTTGGTGCTATTGGCGATATTTTGAGAATAATCCACTGAATGATGTTAAAATCAATGATATTTACTGTCTAGCTGCGTATTGAGCGCCTGGCAGTCACGATTGGTTCTATTTGAAAAAGGGGTGATAGGATAAGGAGACGCACTTGCCGGTGCTTTCGCTTCTTACTTCCTGTTGAATGTTACTTCGCATTTCACCCCTATTTTGAGGAAATCCAAAGAGACCTCTGGCATGCGCAGATGCGAAGAAGGTTTTAGGATAAAAGATTAGACAGTAGAAGACAAATCATTGTAACATATTTTTTACATTGTTTGGCAACAAACTTTGGGTGCAAATGTTTAAATTGTTATTTTACGCACTCTAAGGCAGGAATTCAAGTGAAACACAGTTGCAATCGCTGCGAGGCGATCGCAAATTGCAATCGCTACTGGAAGTCGAACTACATTAGAATCTTATCTCGTAGCGATTGCAACGTATCCAAATTTGGGAATTTGCGATTGCATTGATGAGTTGTGATCGTCCTTGTTTCACTTGAATTTCTGCCTGAGGCACTATTTTAACACTTATGGCATCTAAACCAAACACCATTTTAATCTTCATTTATTTTCTTCTATATGAGCAAGAAAAAAAAAAAAAAAACAACTGAAAAATTACAAAATTGAATTCTATTCTCAAGATTGAAAAAAATTAATAATTCCAACATGCTAAAAAAAGTTAAGATTATTTTTTCGGGATGATGAACTGGAACTCCTAAAGGGGCGGTGGACATGCTATCTAAGGGCGCAAACAGTTAAGGGCGCAACAAGCTTTTTAATGTGCATTTTAAGGATGGTTTCTGCCTAGAGCATAATCTGCTAATGCCCTTATAATGTAGAACTTAGGGGCCTTTATTTGCCGTGGAAGAACAAGCACCGTAATTTAGTACTTGAATCGTTTGAAATGCTTAACCCATCAATACATAGCGTCCCTTTTTAGAGATGGTTCAAAAAGTGTGTATGAATTTACCAAAAATGAACATTTCAATCAAATAAGAGTGTTCAATTATTACTATGGTATTGTTTCACTTCATTATTAACAGATTGCAGCACAAAACCGCTGTAAAGTGTGTTCTGTAGCCGTTTTATTACGATCTTTTTCCTTGATTACATCGCGTTCACAATCTCAAGAAAAAAAAGCTAAGTTTTTAAAATTATTCCCAGTTTACGCTAATTGCTGCTTTTATTTCTTCTTATAAAATGTCTTTTTAAATATTATATCTAAAGCAGAAAAAAAAAAAAAATTTAGTGAAAAAAGTGTGTACCCTCTGGTGCCTAGCGTCCCTTTTTAAGAACGATTTTCCTTTTTTTATTGAAAAAAAAAATTTTTTACATGATATTTTTTTAATTATTTTTCCTGGTCCATTAAACACTCTTTGTAACAAGTATACAAAATATCTTTATAAAAAAATGTCAGGCATTAATGGGTTAACCAGGGGCCCAGCCAGGAAGTAGAGTTTGGGGGCACCCAGAAAAAATTTCCTCCACCATATGGGGGGAGGGGGGATTTTGAAATTGTAGCTCTGAAAACGCAAATTCAGCCTTCCTCAGGTGATGTTGGGAGAAAGAAAAGTTCAGGTAACTTCAGAGAAAAATTTTAGAATTTGAAGTCCTAAAAGCGCAGTTGTAAGCGATAGTTTTTGTTGACGCGCAAGAAGGGGATGGAGCTTAAGTATTCTCCTCGACCAATTCGTTGAAAATAGAGTAAAACCTATCCCCACTCCCTTTTACACAATTTTTTGAAATTAAAGTTCAAAACGAATAATAGCTTCGATGATGTTACGTGAAGAGGAGTTCTGAAACTCTCTTCTGGAAACATTTCGTTATAGAAGTCCTAAAGAACAAGTTTTAAAGCGAAGTGACGTCAGGGGAAGAAATGTAAAGGCATGAAAAAAACATGAAATTTTTTGAAACATTAGTTCTTCCATTTTCAGATTTCATACGGGAGCATCCGGCAGCGCCGGCTAAATACTAAATGCCTGCTGCGTTCTGGATTTTAGCACAGAGCAAAATTTCGTGCTTGGTTCACAAAATACTGCCATCTACCGGAGTTCTTCGAGAAAGAGACATTAACGATTGGTTCATTTCTAAATTTAAATTTAAAAATCAACCAATCAAAGAATTTAATTCGAATATTGTTTGGATCCATCGCCAATAGCTGCAAAATGTCGTCCTTGGTTCACAAGGCACTGCCATCTACCGGAGTTCTTCGAGAAACAGAAATTAACACATTAGTTCATTTCTGAATTTAAATTTTAAAATTTACCAATCAAAAAATTTACTTCGAGTATTGTTTGGCTTTATCATCATAACAACGGCATTGTCGGATTGACGCAAGGTGGCGCTTAAAGTGGAACCAATGTCGACGGTAGCGAAGTAAAGTAGTAGGCATTTAGTATTTAGGAGGCGTTGCATCCGGTCACTTAATGAAAGAGAACTGCGCCTCATACAATTGTCATTTTAAAAACATAACTATAACGATCTAGGATGATATTAGAGAAAATGGGCCCCTGCCTAAATACTCTCCTGAATTGAAGTCTTAAAAATGCGAATGTACGCCATATTTGTAAACGTTAGAGATTCGGCAATTTGTAACGTCTGGAGCTCCAAAAAAGCAGTCTTAGACAGGAATTCAAGTGAAGCACCATTGCAATCGCTTCGAATTGCAATCGCTACTGGAAGTGAATTACATTATCATCAACTTAACTTGGCACTGACGTCACTACGGGTGGGCTCGCAAGCAGTCAACGATCTCCTCTTATTCGCTGTAAGTAGGCTGTGACGTTTTATCTAGCTCGTTTTTCATAGGCAAACGTCACGCTGACGTCACGATGTTTTTATCAAGAAACGTTCTAATGTAATTCATTTCCAGTAGCGATTGTAATTTGCGATCGCCTGTTTCACTTGAATTCCTACCTTAACCCTTTATGCCCCGATGAGACTCAGAAGCCCCGCTAACATCAATTTAATGTTATGAATCCCACATGGCTGGAATCACGCCGAATCTTTTGAGTACCACTCCTTGCACTTCGCTGCGAGACCCACAGATGGTACGTGCCATCAAAAACAATTTTCTTGGGGTCCCTAAGGCGTAGGGGGCCTTAGACCCCAAAAAATTTCAAAACATTTTTTGTCAGTAAAAATGTTTTTGATGTATTTGCAACTCAAAAAAACCAAAAAAAAAAAAAAAACGTAAAAATTCATCGTTAAGTTAATTTGGGACCTAAAGGGTTTAGTAATTTTTGATGTTGTTAGAAGCAAGGACGGATCCAGCCTCTGATTTTCGAGGGGTTCCCATCCCCAAAATCTTTTTTGAAATGATTGTTTTGAAAACAGTTTTCTAGTTTTTGAAAGGGAGAAGAGAAGTACGAGGTCTTCGTGGCAATTTTTAGAACTTGTACTGTTATGAACGAGAATGTATTCCATATTCAAGGTTAGGTAAAGGGATAAGGCTCAGGGGCTGCCTCCAAGCGATATTTAAAAAAACGGATCGAAATCTACTCCATCCTCCATCCCAAGGCCGTATCCAGAGGGGGGGGGGCGACGGCCTCCCCCCCCGAAACCCGAAATGTTTTATGATGTAAAACAGAAAAAAAAGTTTCCTTTTTTTTTTAAATTTCAAATGGCAAAAAAAAAGGTTTTTTTTCTTTTAACTATTAAACGAGTGAAAATTTGAAGAAGTACAAAAAAAAAAAAAAGAGATAATTCAAATTCTCATTAGCTGCAAAACAAACTTGAAAACAAGACTCCCATTAGCACTTCCAGCTCTCTTTCCCAAATCAATTCAGGCTCAAGGCAAGCCTTGTCAGTTTGGTCGGCGCCCCCCCCTCCTCCCCCATAAAACTTACACCACTCAGATTCTTACCCCTAATCGCCGGGCTCCTTTTCCGACTAGGCTGAGATTGCTTCTCAGCTCCCTGATTCAATTAAGAGGGTACTTTGTTGGTCCCCATTTATAAGCATTTGTAATTCTCGAGGGATTTTAATAGCTAAACATGTCTTCAATCAAAAAGACCACACAAACACACAAAAACGGATACGTTCACAGACCCTCTGCTTTGTTGGACGATCACCGCTCACCAATCTTAGACAAAAGTTACTTAAAAAAATTCCATTTACAAACGCTTAAAAACCTTGAAAACTTTGTTAAATGTAGCTGTATACCTTGAATTTTAAAGTTTCTAACACAAATGGAGGGGAGGTGGGCATCAAGTTGCGCAAAACTCAGCTCCTTAATTAAAAAAAATATTCTGCGTAATGCAAAAATATTATTCCAGCATTTTTTGTAGCATATTTTCAAAAATAAATTTTTGTGACTCACATGTTTCATTTCTGACTATTCATTAAATACTTAATTCAATATTTTAGAAGCTGCTTTGTAATTGATTCCTTTTTATTACTATGTTAAGCACGAGAAAAAATGTTACCCTACCTGTATTCTTTTTCGTTTTCTGCAGTACTAGTGATTGAAAAGAAATTGTCGTTATAAGTATTTTTAATATCTATTTTTAATCTTTAAAAGATGTGTCTTTCAAAGTTTTAACAATTTCGTAAGACTGTCCAATCAACTGTTAAAATGTCAGAGACTGGAAAGTGCAAATGAAATGCTTAAAAAAAATTTAACTGTTATAGAGTCTTTGAAAATCATTCAATACCTTTTTGAAACTCCTTCAAAAGGGCTTCAATCCTATTTCTTATCAAATAATTAAACTACGAATTAACTAACTGGCCAGAGTGTTACTCTCTCGTTAATTATTTTTGAAATCCCTACACTATGTCTTGTCAAGAATTTTATGTGTTTTATACTATTGTTTATTTTATGTTACTAAGTGCTGTGTCTATCGGTGAGTTGGGGAACTGATAAAAAACTACTATGTAACTATAGTGAAAACCGATGTCAGCAAGTGATAATGTGTTAATCTTTTCTCCTCCCTTGTCCTTCCTCTCTGTCGCTTAATGTTAATCGTTTGTTAAACTAAACATTTTTTTTATGCTTTGATTAATCTTAATTTGCAAAAGAATGCAGAAAATTTATGAGATTGTTGTTTGCCTACTTTTCCAACATGTTTTTGAAGTCCCAATTGCCTCATATAAGGCCTCAAAATGCAGAATTTTAAAACTTTTTTTCAAAAATTTATCCGGGGGAGGAACCACCGGACCTCTAAAATTACGGATATTCTACCCCACTTAAAAAAGGTCTCATTGCATATCTCTCTATCTCCAATAAAGGTCAGTTCAAGAAAATAATAAGAATAAAGAAATGAAAACACACACACACACACACACACATCGTGGGGGGGGGGGGCGTGTCAGCTAGAAATTAGAGTCATAGCACACACAAGCGTGTGTTTGGGCAATGTGAGAAACTGGGCCCCTCCCGAAATTTTTTTCTGGATACGGCCTTGCTCCATCCTACCCCCACGGCCTCTCCAATTTTTGTGGTTGAAGTTCAAAAAACGCAATGGTCGACAACTTTTGATGCTGTTACCAAAAGAGGGTTCTGGGGGTCTTTCCTAAAAAATTTTCAAACTGCAGTCCCAAAAACGAAGTCTATGAATACCTATGATGGTATCAGAAAGAAGGTTTCATAAGCGCCCCCTCACCCTTAAATTTTTCGAAGATTCAAAATTTTAACTATCTTAGAAGAGATGTGCCTGGGTATTTCCCGAAAATTAACCCATTAATGCCAAGCGTCTCTTTTTAGGGATGGTCCAAAAAAAGGGTCTGAATGTCCCCAAAATAAACATTTAAATCAAATAATAGTATTCATTTAGTACCTTGGTATTGTTTCAATTCGTTATTAACAGATTGCAGCACATAACCATTTTAAAGTGTGTTCCGTAGCCGTTTTAATATGATTTTTATCAAAAATCACATCTTTCGCATCTCAAGAAAAAAAGCTAAGTTTTCAAAGTTATCCCCAGCTTATGTTAATTGTTGATTTTATTCCTTCTTATAAAATGTCTTTTTGAATATTATATCGTAGGCAGGGCCTGATTACTGAATAGGCCAATTAGGCCGTGGCCTAGGGCCCCCCACAATGTATGGGCCCCCAAATGGCCAAATTGCTCTAATCGATGGCTAAAATTGTTTTATCCAATGCCTAAAATTGTAAAGCCTCAGTATAGGGGGCCCCAAAAGAGTGTTTGGCCTAGGGCCCCGTAATATCTTAATCGGGCCCTGATCGTAGGCAGAAAAAAATTTTAGTAAAAAAAGTATGTACCCTCTGGGGGTCTATCGTAACTTTTAAGGGACGATTTTTCTTTCCTTAATAAAAAAAAAAAAAATTTACATGATATTTTTTTCATTATTTTTCCTGTCCATTAAACACTGTTTGTAACCAGTATAAAATATCTTTGGAAAAAAATGTCAGCCATTAATGGGTTAAAGTCTTAAATACGTGGGTGGGTGTAAGAATATATCTAGGAACGTAAGGCGCATTGCAGATTTTCGAAATTGAAGCTGAAAAACAAAATTTGAAACAATATTCGACGGTTTTTTTTATGTATGGAACATTTTTTTCTTAAAATTTTGCGAAATTGAAGTCCAGAAAATGAAATTTGAGATGCTCTTTCATGATTTTTGGGAAGGAGAGGGTTTCCGCGAAATAACATTTTGAAGACTTTCTCATTTTCAAACGAGCTGGGAAAAATGAAAAAAAAGGGGGAAAATTGAAGAAAAATAATCTCTTTAATAATTAGTTTCAAAAAACTAAAAAATACGCTCTTAAATGCACTTAAAATGCATCAACATGTAATATAGTAACATAGTTTATGTAATATATTTTAGCCTTTAGTATTTATAATAGTACTAAATATGTTACTTTTATATTTGCAAATAAGGTAAATTTTATCTTTCATTCAAGGTTACATACAAACTAAGGTCCCTATATAGACGAGCCGACGCATCAAGATTAAGTTTCACCACTTTGGATCCAGCTCGTGTTATGTCTTCTCTGGTGGTTGGTAAATGGTTGTCTTTTCTGGAAAGTTATCGCGTTTTAGCAAATTGTCAATGTGAATAATTATTATATTAGAGGCACTTGAATTTGGCATAGCTTGGCACTGTCTGAAATTTTTCTCTGATAACCCTAATGAAAAAGTGAAAGTAAAAGTAATGAATTGGATCCAAAGTGGTTGAACTTGAGCTTGATGCGTCGGCCTGTATATATAGCGGCTCTAATACAAACTAAGGCCCCTATATATACGAGCCGGTGCATCAAGATTAAGTTTCACCACTTTGGATCCAGCTCGTGTTTGTGTGTTTGAGTGGTTGTCTTTTCTGGCCAGTAATCGCGTTTTGGTAATTTTTCACTGTGAGCAATTATTAGCGGCACGTGGATTTGGCAAAGCTTAGCAATGTGCCAAAACTTTTTTCTGGTAACCCTACTCCGCAACAATGAAAATTTGAAAGTAAAAGTTAAGGAATTGGATCCAAAGTGGTGAAACTTAATCTTGATACGTCGGCCTGTTTATGTAGCGACTCTAATACAAACAATTAAAACACTTGAACACATCAACGTGTAATAATATAGTTTAGCCTTTAGTTTCAACAAGGGTTTAAATGTATTACTTTTATATTTGTAAAGCGTCGACTGGTGGCGTGGTAGTGAGGCGTTGGCCTTCAACGCCGAGGACCCGGGTTCTAACTTATAATGGCCAGCCGGTGGATTTTCGTGAAGCAGAAAATCCTCATCGCCCATGTCGTATGATTTTGCGGCATGTAAAAGATCCCTCGGGGTATTCGTTTAGCTTTGAATGTCCTTCGGCAAAACTAAATTCCTAGAGCAGTTTGGCATCGAAGAGAGCCAAGGTGCCTCCATCTATTGCTGAAACTGGGCGTCAAAAGTATCCGTGCCAACGCATCACAGCGTCTTAATGGTGGCACGATGCAAAGACTGGATGCTTGATCGGGGGATCGCACTGGGTCTGTAAAAGGCGTTTTTTCGCTTACACAGCCCTTCCAGAGCGAAAAAAAAATATTTGTAAAGAGCGTGAATTTTATCTTTTATTCAGAGTTAAAAATACAGACAAACCCACAAGTGAAACTAGTAAAAGCGTATTAAAAAATCTGGTATGGACCCCACACTACTTCCTTTTACGTGTAAATTTCTCAGTAGTTGCCTGAAGTGTTAAAAAAAGTGCTTGGAGTGAGCAAGGTAACAATTCAAATATTTACTCCCCTAATCTGCCACGAAACAATGCAAAAAATATTTTACAATGGTTAATTTTCTAAATATTGCTGATTTTAATATCATTCAGTCAATTGTTCACAAAATATCGCCAATAACGCCAAGTTGAACCCAAATTCAAAAAATAATTTTTTCGCCAAATTTGTCGCCGACTTGGCGATATGTCGCCAAGTCGGCGACCACTTGGCGACATGTCGCCAAGTGGTCGCGCCAATTCATATCAATTGAGTCTGTACTGAAATTAACATTGATTTACCCAAAAAAGGGGTAAAATAACCCCTTGGGAACATTCGAAAGAAATCACAAGGGGAGGTGCACAACTAGACCCCCCTCAGAGCCTACATACCAAGCCAGAAGCTTCTACGGCATATAGTTTTTGAGTTATGCGACATACATATGCACATACATCCGTACATACGTACACACAGACGTCACGAGAAAACTCGTCGTAATTTACTCGGGGGTGATCGAAATTGATTTTTCGGCTGTTTGTATGCTGTTAGGTACATATGCACGTGCTAATAGGTCGAAAAAACTACGCGACATTCATTCGGGGGTGAGCAAAGTCAAAATTTAGACCGAAATTTGAGGGAAATTTTTTTCGTGATCACAATACTTCCTTTACTACGTAAGAGGAAGTAAAAAAGGACCAAAGGGGGGGGGGAATCTTTGGCGTGACGGACGGTATAAAATAGTGCAAAAAGGAGAGCAGCCAACTTTAGAATTTAATTCTATTTGCACAATGCGAGTTGTACGGGGCAACTCTCGAGCTGTTACGCGTGCGACTACTGGTTCGGGGAGATCTACTTGAGGCCTCTTTAGTATAAAATATATCTTTATTAATGTAAACTACAACTGTAAAACCTTGTTTTTTATTTCTATCTTAAATTCATTTCTCGAACCTTCCGCTCGCTCTGCCGTCATCAGATAATCTTTATCAAAATCTCTTCACTTCAAATCTTTCGGCCGCCACAATACCCCCCTGGGTAGTATATGGTTCCAACATACGGTATTTTGAACCGGTCGAGGCGACCTGAACGTGTGTAGCCCGGAGTCTTGAGGATGCCAGGCAGCTTATTATTTTGTTTTGGTGAGGTAGACCCTGAGTCAGCTGAAGAGTTCAGGTTTGGGAGAGCCCGGGAGTGGTTTGTCGCTGCCTGATCCTGCTCATCGTTGAGTGTGTGACCGGGCTTCACTCTATCGATGGATACCCTAACGTCTTTGACACCAATTTTGAGGACCACCGTTTTGTCGTTGCGCTCGACCACTCGGTAGGGACCTAAGTAGGGAGGAACCAATGAGTTTCGTACTGTATCATCTCTTAGAAACATGTGCGTGCATGTAGCTAAGTCCTTGTGTACAACAGTTCGACGTATGCCGTGCCGTGACCCCGGTACAGGCCGCAGTCGGGCCATGTAACAACGGAGCCGATCGACCATGGACCTAACATCCATGGATTGATCATCGTTTCTTGTTAGCATTTCACCTGGGAGGCGTAATGGCTCTCCATAAACTAGCTCAGCTGCTGATGCGTTAAGGTCCTCTTTAATGGTACTGCGGATACCAAGAAGAACCATCGGAAGCGCTTCCAGCCATGAAGAGTCATTATGGCACATCAAGGAGGCTTTCAGTTGGCGGTGAAAACGTTCCACCATGCCATTCGAACACGGATGATAGCTCGTGGTACGAGAGCGCCAGAAACCGGAGTATTTTCCTAACTGCGAGAACAATTGCGCCTCAAATTGTCGCCCCTGGTCTGTTGTGATGGTTTCGGGACAACCAAATCGAGAGATCCATCCAGTGACAAAGGTGTGGGCGACTTCTTCGGCTGTGATCCCTTCCAGTGGCCAAGCTTCTGGCCATCGAGAAAAACGGTCAACGGCAGTCATCAAGTATTTGTAGTTCTTCACCAAAGGAAGAGGTCCAACCAGGTCAATGTGCACGTGTCGGAATCTAGATTGCGGTAAGGTGAATTCCTTCAGTGGTGAAAGGACGTGTCGCCCTACCTTTGCCTGTTGACATTGCTGACAAGCTCGGGCCCAAACTCGGCAGTCACCCTGAATGCGTGGCCACACGAACCGGGAAGATACTAGTCGTGCTGATGCCCGGGTTCCTGGATGACTGAGGCCGTGTAGGGAGTTGAATACCTGTTTTCGAAGTGATGTCGGAACGAAGGGCCTCGGCTTTGGCAGCGACGTGTCGCAAATCAGCCACGTGTTACTATTATGAAATTGTACAGATTCCAGGTGTAAGGAGGAGCTCTTTGATGACAGTAGTTCCTGTAGTTCAGGGTCGTTCGCTTGAGCGTTGGCAAAACGTCGATGTTGACCGGCGAAATGTTAACAGCTGCGATCCGAGAAAAGGTGTCCGCAACCACATTATCGGCTCCGCTGATATGCTGTATGTCGGTAGTGAATTGCCCGATGAAAGACAACTGGTTTAACTGAACCGGTGGAAGTTTATCTTGTCGCTGCTGAAAGGCGAACGTGATTGGTTTGTGGTCAGTATATATCGTGCAATGATGAGCTTCCAAAAGATGACGAAAATGCTGCACGGCCTTAAAGATAGCCAGCAGCTCGCGGTAGTATGCTGGCCATTCGGCTTGCATGAGGGTAAGCTTTTTGGAGAAAAATCCAATAGGTTGTCATCCTCCGTCCACGAATTGCATCATTGCTGCTCCGACACAATGGCTAGATGCATCGGTGAATAGTTCCAGAGGTGCTTCCTGTGCGGGAGGGTACAGAAGTGTCGCATCCGACAGCATCTTTTTAGTGTCATCGAATGCCCTTTCCAGATCAGGGTTCCCTGCAATTGGTTGAGGTCCGCGTAGAGAGGCGACTGCTTCATGAAGTGGTGCCTGAAATCGGGCAGCGTTTGTCAGAAAACGCCTGTAGAAATTTATCATTCCCAGAAAACGGCGAAGATCTCGGGCTGATTTGGGGAGAGGATACTTCTGCAAGTCCACGATGCGCTCTGGCAGTGGCCGAGTGCCGTTGACGGAAACCTCATATCCCAGAAAAGTGACAGTATGTTGCCCCAAGACGGTTTTTGCAGAGTTTATCAATAAGCCATGTGCGACCAGCCGTTGAAATATCAGACGCAGATTCGTTTTGTGTTCTTCCGCATTCTTAGAATAGACAAGAATATCGTCGATATAGGGATAGCAGAAATATAGACCTTTGAGAACTTCGTCCATGAATCGTTGAAATGTCTGCCCTGCATTTTTTTAATCCAAAACCCATGAACGGGAACTCGAAGAGGCCAAATGGTGTTGGGATGGCAGTTTTAGGAATATCCTCTGGGTTGATTGGAATCTGCGTAAATGCTTTAACTAGGTCTATAACAGAGAAAACTTTGCACCCTTTAATTCCATTCGAAAAATCATGAATATGCCTGACAGGATAGCGGTCAGGTATTGTACGGTAGTTCAAGGCGCGGTAATCCCCGCAAGGGCGCCACCCATTAGATTTTTTAGGAGCTAGGTGCAATGGCGAAGCCCATGGGGATTCGGAACGCCGGGCAGTTCCTTCTTTGAGCATGGTTTCGAACTCGTTTTTTGCAATTTTTAGTCTATCGGGAGCCAACCGCCGTGGACGACAAGAGACGGGTGGACCAGGTGTGGTGCGTATAAAATGCTTTGTCGAGTGACGGACTTCTCGAGGTGTTCCAGACGGGCGTTTGAGGTCCGGGAATTCATCCAATATTTCTGTAAATGGCGAGGGGCGGTGCTTCAAAAGTTTGATACTAAGTTGCTTTGTCAGTTCAGTGTGCGCTGGAACATGTAACCCCGTGGCTCCATCCACTAATCTCTTATTGCGGCAGTCAGGTAACAGGTTGAAATGGGATAAAAAGTCAGACCCAATAATTGGAACAGAAACGTCTGCCACAACGAAGCGCCATGAGAACGTTTTCCGAAGACCAATGTCCAGCGACAAATTGACTGATCCGTAAGTTCTTATTGTTGAATTGTTGGCCACAATATGGTGAAATTTCGTAATGTCCTGAGTGATGCCGGATAGTGCAAACTTCGATTCCACCTGCGAGAATCATAACTTTTCCGGCCAGAAGGGCGGAAGCTTGGCGGTCACTCTCAAAACAGACTGCTGTACAATACCTGGCGAAATTTGAGAGTCCAGCGTCGCAGTGGCAGTCGTATTTTTCTGCTCCTGCATTGTCTGCTGTGCTTCATTTAAAAGCAATTCCTGCTTCGCTACTGTATACTCTAAATCAGCTATTTTTTTTAATAACTCTTGTTCAGACATTGTACAGATCACGTCCGGGTCACCAATTTAGTGTAAAATATATCTTTATTAATGTAGACTACAACTGTAAAACCTTGTTTTTTATTTCTATTTTAAATTCATTTCTCGAACCTTCCGCTCGCTCCATGAGCTCGCTCTGCCGTCATCAGATAATCTTTATCAAAATCTCTTCACTTCAAATCTTTCGGCCGCCACACCTCTATACAGACGAGCCGACGCATCAAGATTGAGTTTGACCACTTTGGATCCAACACGTGTTTGAGTGGCGAGGTGTCGCGTTTTGGTAATTTTTCACTGTGAGCAATCATTAGCTGCACGTGGGTTTGGCAAAGCCTAGCACTGTGCCAAAACTAATTTCCTGGTAACCCTCACTCCGCAACAATGAAAAATTGAAAGTAAAAGTAAATGAGTTGGACCGTAATCGAAACTCCAAGCCTTCTGTCTGATTTCTGACGTCACTCACTTGAGGCCAGCGGATTATATTGGCGCTTATTATTGGCTCGTTTTTACTAAACTTTTCTCGGTTGGAAAATTGTTGATTTTGAAAACAAGAAAATTAAACTTTTGGATCACATAAACTTTTCTGAAATGAATATGCAAAGCACAATTCTAAAAAATATTTATTACATGCCAGTGTATTTTTTCATGAATTACAAAGATCTCAAGGGAACGAAAAAATATGAGCTTTATTTTTATCATCATTGTTTCTTCTATATTTAGAAATCGAGTACTTGTTTGGCATTCTTTTCCAGTCGGTCTGAAAAAATTCAGGAATGAAAAACATGTTATGATCAAGTAATTATATAAATGTTCATTAGTACAAAACACGAATCATGCTTGTTAAAATTACCTATACTAATAGGTTTAAAAAAAAGTTTTATTGAATTTTTCATATTCTAATAAAAACTCAAAAGCTCAAAACTTATAACATTGCTGTCAGTAAATTACAGAATTTTAAAATGTCTGCCCTAAGCTTAAAAATTTATATGATTTTATTATTTGTATTTATAATTGAAAGTTTAGTATTATTCATAAGAAAATACTTTAATGTTTTTGACACATATTAATACATGATGGATATTCATGATCATGATGTTGAGAGAAGTAGAAATTGTGGGCGGCTTACTAGAATTATTTTTTTCTAATAAGTAGGGTTTTATTCATGCTTGATTTTTCTTTACAAAAGCGCAATTTATAGTAAACGTTTAATATCAGTTTGTTTGCTCCTTCATTATTTCTTTAGTTGAGATCAAATGTAGGTTGTCGGCCCTTATGTATTGCTCTACATTTAAAGGTACAATGAAGAGTTTCGACAATGTTGGTTGCTGGCGCAGCTAAAAATTTGGCTCAATTTCTTGACTCGCAAACTTTTTTTTTTTTACAAATCAATCCTTCAAAAACCCTTTAGAGCTATAAAATCTCAAGGAGCAGTTAAAATTTCGCCAAACCAAAACTCGTCTAAATGTACGATAGTTTTCGCAATTATAAAATTGCGCCAAAAATCACCACAAACGTTTTCCAAAATGTTTAGCGCAACATTTATGTTAGCTTTAATTTTGTTTTATAGCTTCATTTATTTCGTTGACCGATTTCTTCAAATTTGAGATAATTGTGTTAATATTGTTAAATGGCTTTTGAAATTTCGCCAAAAATTTTACTTTCATTGACTAGCGTAAAATTAGCGAACTTGAAATCACACCCAAAAAAATTATTGACAAAAAAACTTTAATTTTATTAACTCAAGTTTTAAGATTTGGAAAAAGAAGATTTTATCCAAATGGCTTTTGCAAATTTTTGGCGAAATTAATTGTCGAAGATACAATATAAATCGGTACATATTTTACTTTCAGCAAACTTTTTAGAAACGTGCCAAAACCAAGTATTAGTAAAATTCTTATCATTAAATCTGTCAATTTAGAATGTAAATATCACAGCATATTTATCATTCAGCACACGAAGGATTTGAGTGTTTTGCTAGGAATGGATTACTTTACTGAAAATGGCTGCTCATAGATATTTCATCGGCAGGTTGTATTTGAGTTTCGAATAGATACAAAGTGTTTGTCAATGCATTACTCTAAACGCTTTAAATATTTTATAATCCTTCAACAGGTAATACATCAACTTCATTTCATTACGAAACCGTTGGATATGGTTTAGGAAAATGGTTAGTTTAGCTAGCTTCTTGACTTAACTTTCGGACCTGGCGGTTACATTTGAAAAAGTACAGCTTTTACAATCCGGAAAAGAAATTTCAATTAGGCAAGCATTTTCCATGAATAAATATTTAAATTTCGCACAGAAAGTCTGAAATAGATCAAGTAAACTTAAAGCTCAGTCAACTAATCCGGAAACTATCGGAAATCTCAGTTAGTACTAAAAAATAAGTTAATTTCAAGATTATAAAGGAATATGATACATGAAAGAAAGTCAAATGAAGGTTTTGGTGATAAAATCCAACTGGAATAAGATTCTTCTAGCTAGTTTGAATGGGTTTTGCGTGTAATAACAAGCTAGAAAATGAAAGAAACTGGCCCCAATGATGACGTAGCCCCTAGCAACCGTTTCAGACAGAAGGCTTGGAGTTTCGATGGTAACGGTTGGACCCAAAGTGGGAAACTTCATCTTGATGCGTCGGCCTGTCTATGTAGCGGCTCTAGATCTACCAAGGGAGCAGTGTTGACAGATTCCAAAACCTCAACTTTTCACCTAAAGGCAGGGGCGCCCCGAGCAAAAATTTTTGGGAGGGGGGAATTATCTATTTGTCGAATGAAGTTGCAATTTTACCAAAACCCCAAATACAGCATTCATTGTCCTACATACACAACATTTGGCGAGAAAAAACAATTCTAAGAACTAAAAAGAACAAATCATCTCAATGTTGTAATCGTGCCGAATCGTCAAAATATTGGGAGGTCGCAGTGACCTCCTGCGACCTCCCATTAGGGCGGTCCTGCCTAACGGGGAGTGGCTTTTGCGCTAGTGCCGCCACACCATCCCCCGTTCCGAAAAGAAAAAAAAAAGAAAAATATATCAAGTATAACTTTTTTACTTCCTTTTACGTAGTAAAGGAAGTATTGTGATCGCGAAAAAAAATCAATCAAATTTGAGTCTAAATTTTGATTTTGCTCACCCCCGAATAAATGTTCAGTCGTTTTTTCGACCTGTCAGCACGTGCATATGTACCTACCAACATATAAGCAGCCGAAAAATTCTTTTCAACCACCCCCGAGTTTTCTCGTGACGTCTGTATGTACGTATGTGCCGATGTATGTGCGAATGTATGTGCGTATGTGGCTAGCATAACTCAAAAACTATATGCCGTAAAAGCTTCCAGCTTGGTATGTAGGCTCTGAGGATGGTCTAGTTGTGCACCTCCCCTTGTGGTTGCATTGGAATGTTCCCAAGCGGGTGTTTTACCCCTTTTTTGGGGTAAATCAGTGTTAATTTCAATGCAGACTCAAGTGATATGAATTGGCGCGACCACTTAGCGATATGTCGCCAAGCTTTTGGTCTTTAAGTTTTTGTCGCCAACTTGGCAATATGTCTCCAAGTTGGCGTCAAACACTTGGCGAAAAAATTATTTTTTGAATTTGGGTTCAACTTGGCGCTATTGGCGATGTTTTGCGAAAAATTCACTGAATGATATTAAAATCAGCAATATTTAGAAAATTAACCATTGTAAAATATTTTTTGCATTGTTTCGTGGCAAATTAGGGGAGTAAATATTTGAATTGTTACCTTGCTCACTCCAAGCACTTTTTTTTAACACTTAAGGCAACTACTAAGAAATTTACACGTAAAAGTAAGTAGTGTGGGGTCCATACCAGATTTTTTTTTTAAGACACCAAGTCTGCACTGAGCCTGGAAATACACTCGGCGACCACACTGTAAAAAACGGATGTTGTTTTTACAGTATAATACAGCTTATTTTATAGTAATAAACTATAAAGTTTCTACTTTTACAGTACTAAACGGTAAAACTGCTAATTTTACACTAATAAACTGCAAAGCTGCTTCTTTTACTGTTTATTACCGTGCATTTTAGTTTTAAACTGGAACCCCTACTGCTAGTATTATACTGTTGTTTTTACAGTATAAAGCAGCTAAATTTTACGGCAATAAACTAAAATTTCTAAGGCAGGAATTCAAGTGAAACAGGCGATCGCAAATTACAATCGCTACTGGAAATGAATTACATTAGAACGTTTCTTGATAAAAACATCGTGACGTTAGCCTATGAAAACGAGCTAGATAAAACGTCACAGCCTACTTGGCGAATAAGAGGAGAACGCTGACTGCTTGTGAGCTCTTATTGGCTCCGCTCGTAGTGACGTCAGTGCCAAGTTGATGATAAAGTAATTCACTTCCAGTAGCGATTGCAATGGTGTTTCACTTGAATTCCTGCTTAAAGCAGCTAAATTTTACGGCAATAAACTAAAATTTCTAACTTTACAGTAAGGAACTGTAAAATTGCTAGTTTTACAATTTATTGCTGTGCATTTTACAGTTTTAAATTGGGACTCCGGCTGCCATTATTATTCTGTAAAAACAGCAGTTCAGTTTTTGCAGTGCAGAACAGGTAACCAGAGGAGTTTCGTTCCCGGAGGGGTGTGTCGCCACAAGGAGAGACATCTTTGTGGTCAAGTTTACTGTTAGAACAGTCCGGCGAGGGATGAGCTGGTTTCAGTCTGTCTATAGACACAGTCATCTTTTTGGCACTTTTTTCTGTGGCGAAAGTCCTCGATGGTACTTTGAACCAGTGGTGATTGTGTTCCGGTATTTTTATAATCGATTTTGGTATTTGCATGCTCGTAAATACCGGAAATGAGATATTTTTAACCCAGATTTTTTTCCCTTTCTCGAATTTTCGGTGATTGTATCGATAATTATTTAATATAGTCATCATTTCACATTTTCGATGCTTGCTATTCCTTGCTGAAAGGCAAGCAAATTACATTTCTTTTTATTTTAATTAAATCATTAAAGCAAGAGTTTGAAACAAAATTCCATGCTCTGTAAGTGTAAAATGTTAAAAACTTAAATGCTTAATCTCTGGCTGAATTTCATTTTTGTTAAAACAATTTAAGTTTTTTAACCCATACATAACATCGTAAAATATTATTTCACTTCAGTGTTAATAAGTATGAAATCTTTGACTCTGGTCATATTGTATTGATTAAGAGATTTATAGGTACTACATCCAAATAAATTCCTTTCCAAATTTTCAGTAACAAATGCAACTTTCATTAACTATGTTATATTAATATTTTCGCTCAACCAACAGTCATTCTGTTAGCCCTTTACTTTATCTTTAAAATATTTTTTGGAGATAATTTGTACAACACCAGCTCAAAAGTAACTTTATTACTCGTGTATAATTTAATGACATGCAGCACACTATTTTGACTAAAAACTATTTGAAACTTTTCGAATATATGAAATGTATCTTGTTTGTTTATGAATGGCAATTTATTCTTAAATATGTATAATTATGAAATTAGGCGTGCTTAAGTAACAGGGCCCTTGTTTTAAAAACAAACGTCGCAAGCCCCCCCCCCCCAACACACACGCACATTTTCTCTTTAAAACTTTCAGGTATTTTTTTTATAAACTCACACTTTGAACAGACAGTACGGAATTCAATAGGAAATCTAGCGCTTTCTCGTTTACCAATCAGTTAGCATTGACTTTTATATGTGACTAGTAGATATGTTCGGCTTCGCGAAGAATAAAATGCAACATCCAAGAAGATATTTTTTTGTGACAACGTGGTCCGTTAAGTTGGCGTGAAGGACAACATAAAATCAAACTTAAATGTATTACATGGTGATTTTTCTGAAAAACTGCGTTTCCACTTTTGAAAAAATAGAAACAGAAGTATTATACATTGTGTCCACTCCTATCGTGGCCCAATAGCTAATTTCTAAACCGTTAGAGATACGCATATAGTTTATTTAGGAAAAAATCTCCAAATTATGAAAGGAATTTTGGGTCTATTCAATGTTTTTCAAAAAATCAAATTTTGAAAGAGTTACGAAATTTAAATTTTTATACAGCCCCCCAGTCCCATCAATCATATTTAGTACAACATTCTTGACACTGTAACGTTTAAAACTAAAAAAAATCACTCTTCTACCACAAACATTGACCGAGTTATGACGTTTTGAAAAATCAAGATTTTGCATTGTTTCATGACGTCATCGAGAGATGGCTTAAGGGACCGTATGCGAAATCCTTCAAAATCTTGATTTTTCAAAACGTCATAACTCGGTCAATTTTTGTGGTAGAACAGTGATTTTTTTTTAGTTTTAAACGTTACAGTGTCAAGAATGTTTTACTAAATATGATTGATAGGACTGGGGGCTGTATAAAAATTTAAATTTCGTAACTCTTTCAAAATTTGATTTTTTGAAAAACATTGAATAGAGCCAAAATTCCTTTCGTAAATTGGAGATTTTTTCCTCAATAAACTATATGCTTATCTCTAACGGTTTAGAAATTAGCTATTGGGCCACGATTGGAGTGGACACCCTGTATATTCAAGGGCGAATACTCACGAAAGAAACATTTCCTAACTATTTGAATTGAGAGAAGCCTCAGTTTAAATCCCACGCGAAACAAAGACAATAGCAAACGCAAAATGAGCCGTCGAGGAAAAGTTGAGATGAAGCACTAAATAATGATTTGAATGGACAATGGAGGAAAGCCTTTAAAAAATGAGAGATTTTATGTGGGAGTTTGAACTAAAATTGGAATAAGGAAAGAACTTCGTGTCATATCTTTTCCTAATTGCTCTCTTGATGTACATAGTGAGGACACAAACAAGCTGTGAAATTTTTAGCGAAATCCGACGGGTCGTTTTTGAGTCTATAAAGGACATACACGGATACATACATTGATACATATATACATGCATTCATTTTCATATATATAGGCAGGAATTCAAGTGAAACACCATTGCAATCGCTACTGGAAGTGAATTACATTATCATCAACTTAACTTGGCACTGACGTCAGTACGAGCAGAGCCAATAAGAGCTCACAAGCAGTCAGCAATCTCCTCTTATTCGCCAAGTAGGCTGTGACGTTTTATCTAGCTCGTTTTTCATAGACAAACGTCACGCTGACGTCACGATGTTTTTATCAAGAAACGTTCTAATGTAATTCATTTCCAGTAGCGATTGCAGTTTGCGATTGCCTGCTTCACTTGAATTCCTGCCATAGATTAACAATTCGAAAAAAAAAAAAAAAAAAAAATGTGGAGATTAGGAGTTCATGATTCCTCACTTTTGACTTTAGTCTTTGTTCTGGTGAATAGTGGTGCAAGTGCCGTTAGGAAAGGATTTGAGAACAGATCATGATATACTAATGGCTGTAAATTGACTTTTTTTTTAATTTCATACGCACAATAAAAATCTAAAATTCAAAAATTTGAACATCTCCTGTAAAAGGCAAAACTGAACCGCAAAAGTTCCATTTGATACACTGGTGGTTACCAAAATGAGAGCGAATATGGAAAAAGAGATATTGAAACTAAATCATTAGGCGAGCCATTTAAATTTATACAGGTTGAAGATCAGCGAACCGGAGTATTCCTGGTGTGAAATGACATTCTCGGGTACTGAAAAAGATGAGCTGTTGTGTTTACAGTATAATACTGGCAGCCGAAGCTCCGATTTAAAACTGTAAAATGCACCCTACTAAACTGTAAACGAGTAAATTTACAGTTCCTTACTGTAAAGTTAGAAATTTTAGATTATTGCCTTAAAATGTAGCTGTATTATACTGTGAAAAGAACAATACAATACTGGCAGCAAGGGGTTCCAGTTTAAAACTAAAAATGCACCGTAATAAACTGCAAAATAAGTAATTTTACAGTTTAGTACTGTATAATGAGCAATTTGACAGTTCATTACCGCAGGGGTGCCCATTAGGGTGGGGCGAAAAATAAAAAGTTTTTCAGATACACTTCTAACAGTTGCCAAAAGTTGTCTTTGGTGATAGTTAGCTTTTGTGCAAAATTTGAGAAAAATCGGTTCATATCTTCAGGGGGCGCTGCGACCGCGAATTTTACCATAGCTTTTATCGGGATTTTATGGTTAAAATATGAAAAACAATGCCGTTAGCTAATCTCATTGCATTTTTTTTTACTCATAAGATATATTCATACATTCAAAGCATATGAAATAACTCACAAAAAATATTTTATATGATATATTTATATTTCAAGCATTTAAAAAGATACATAAACGTGAAAAAAAGTGATTATTTTTAAATATAAATATATCATATAAAATAATGTTTGTGAGTCATTTCATATGCTTTTAATGCATGAAAACATCTTTTGAGTAAAAAAACGCAAAGAGACTAGCTAAAGGCATTCTTTTTGATATTTTAACCATAAAATCCATAACAAGACTATGGTAAAATTTTGCGATCGCAGCGCCCCCTGAAGATATTAACCGATTTTTCTCAAATTTTGCACAAAAGCTAACTATCACCAAAGACAACTTTTGGCAACTATTAGAAGTTGATCTGAAAAACTTTTTATTTTTCGCCCCACCCTAGTGCCCATCCCCCCCAAGCTCAATGGCTCAAATTCCCCCCCCAAAAATTTTCTCAAACCTTTTATGCTATTTATTTTTTTATTTTAACCCCTCTTTTTTATTTTATTTATTTTTTAAATGATATTTATTTTTAAAAGATTATTTATTTATTTATTTTAAATATTATTTTTTAAATATTATTTTTTAAAAATATTATTTATTTATTTTTTTAAATTAGAACTATTATTTTTTATCTATTATTAATTTTTTAGAAGTACTAATTATGCGCAGAATAGAATAACTTTTTTCCTCTTCCAGACGTTCTACACACACACATAAACACAAAATAAATAAATAAATAAGTAAAATAATCATAAAGAAATAAAAGAAATAATTCAAATAAAAAAATAAATTCATGAATAATTTTATTTAAAAAAATCAGAAAATAATTTAAATTAAAAAAATAAACAATAAATAATTTAAATAAATAAATAAATTCGTTTAAAAAAATCCCCCCCCCAAAAATTTTGATGGCGCAACTTGCGCCATAATCCCCCCCCCCCCCTGTGGGCACCTCTGCATTACTGTAAAATTAGCAGTTTTCACAGTTTATTGCCGTAAAATTAGCTGTATTATACTGTAAAAATATTCATTTTTTAGTGTGAAATTAATTTTAGAGGAACAAGTGAACGGAGACAGTTATGTAAATACATCATATTACAGGTCTACAAGAATTCATAACTCGTCTTCCATTTATACAATACTAGCGATACCCGCACGGCTTGCCCGTGGTATAAAATGAAAAGTTCATTTGTAAAATAATTGATATAGCAGAAAAAAACACTATTTTAGTTATAATTCAACTATAATTCCTTCAAAGTATGATATAAAAATCTGGTATGGACCCCACACTACTTCCTTTTACGTGTAAATTTCTTAGTAGATGCCTTAAGTGTTAAAATAGTGCTTGGAGTGAGCAAGATTACAGTTCAAGCATTTACATCCCTAGTTTGCCACGAAACAATGCAAAAAAATGTTTTACAATGATTAATCTACTAAATATCACCGATTTTAACATCATCCAGTGGATTTTTCGGAAAATGTCGCCAATAGCGCCAAATTGAACCCAAATCAGAAAAAAAAAAAAATCGCCACATTTGTCACCAACTTGGCGTCAAACACTTGGTCGCGCCAATTCATATCACTTTTGTCTGCATTGAAATTAACACTGATTTACCCCATAAAAGGAGTAAAACACCCCCTTGGGGACATTCGAATGCAACAGAACCAACTCACAGAAACCAACAGACATCTTACCAAAGTTTAAAAGAAGAAGAAAGTTTTCTTATCTAACTTCAAAAACAAAATAACACATTTTCCGAAATGACACGCTTTAGAAAGAACGTTGAAATATCGCAATTTATACGATATTATTGAAGGTTCTTGGCGCTATTTAAAAAGTCGCCAATTTAGTAGCTAATTTGGGATACCTTGGATAATTCTGAACCCCTATCCCTTCCATAAATAAAGAAACTTACGTATTATCACTTTTGTGAAAGAGAAATTGTCGCCAAATGTTGAGGTATTCTCTATGAAGCTGATTACTTTTTGGCAATCTGAAATCAATTTGAATATTATATTTGGCGCTAAAAGTACACCATTCCTTAAGGCGTTAAAATAATTTCCAACATTGCGGTATATCATAGCAAATAGTTTGGACATGAAAACGAACCATTGATTGGATGTTTGGCGAGAAAATATAGTAACATACTTTGATTGAAAACAGCAATAGGTATAAAGAACAAAATAGTGTTCGTCTGGAAAATAATGCATGACATCTAAGCCTCTACAAATCTAAAGGAGTTCCGAAATATGAAACTGAATCTCATTTGTTTTTAAAAAAAGATTAATCTGTTAATCAAATACCTTTTTTATCCTTTATACTTGAGATAGTTATTGGGAAAACTTCCATTATTGAGGGCTCTTGGCGCGATTCAAAAGATCGCCAAATTTACGGTAGCAAGCAATTCCAACTATCTGCCAGAGAGTTGAGTTGATACACTAAATACTCGATTGGATTGATGAAAGCCTTCGAAAATGGCGTTTTAAATTGAAATTACAGAGACAGAATCAGGTCTAAAATTGAGATAAAAAAATAACTACTCATCGGATTTTGTTGAAACTGGTCTCTAAACCTTCCCAGTACCAAAAGGAACAAACGGTGAAAATTTCAGGCAAATCTCCCGGGTAGTTTCTGAGATCTTAGGGAACACACACACATATATACACATATACACATTTACCAACATTCATTTTTATATATATAGATGTGCATTTGCTTCAGAATACTCGAAAAATCGACCTTTTCGGGATTAAAAAAAAAAAAAGTTGAGATGATTTGTTTTTTTTTTTTTTTTTTTTTTTTTTTTTTTACAAAAAGGAATTTTTTAATACGCTTTTATTATTTTAGCATATGGGTTTGTATGTAACTCTGAATAAAAGATAAAATTCACGTTCTCTGCAAACATAAAAGTAATATATTTAATACTATTATTAATACTAAAGGCTAAAATATATTACATAAACTATATTACATGTTAATGTAGTATAAGTGCATCTAAGGGCGTATTTTTTAGTTTTTTAAAACTAATTTAAAAATTATTATTTTTCAAACCTGAGAAAACGTTTGCATTTCATAAGTGTTAGTTCATACAGAACAAAAATACATGAAAATCCAAATGGTGTTTGGTTTCTTTTGGTTGAGAGGAAAATGACGAGCCCCATCTGTTCCCCCGATTTAAAACAGCCGTTGCACGAATGTGCATAAAAATCGGTTACATGTGAGAATATTTTTCTCTCAAATTCCCCCCCCCCCTCAGACTTGTAATAAAATGATCTAAAAGGTTCGCCAGACTTGCTTTCTTTTAATCAAACCAAAACAATTTTTTGAGCCTTATGAAGCAGGATCCCCCTTTAAATAACTGTTCGGATTACACGCAGTCCGGTTTAATAGGGTTAGAAGTAATGAAGGTTTACTATACTTATTTTCCATGTGACCTACAAAATTTTAGTCGAAATTGAAATAAGGATAAAAGCACGATTTTCCTTCTAAACTGATTTTAACTTACTACTTTCTGTACATATGTTTCTTCCTGTAAGGCACCGTTAGTGCAGAGAAAGAAAACTTAGCCATTCTGACGTTTCCCCCAATTTTTTCCTAACCACGCGATAGTGTGATGAAGAGAGTTAGAAATCAAAAGAGCATTGCAAAACATGTTTCTGGACACATAAATTATATGCCCTAGTGACCCCGTGATCAAAATAGGAGGTCTTAAAGGCTGAAAGAGAATTTACAACATAAATTGAATCGGTGAGTGCAAAAACAACATCAGTTACAAAAATTCGAAAATTCGTTTTTTGCGGAAACAAGCTGTTTGAAGTCAAAAATCACTTTAGTCAGATTACTCATTCGAAAGATACGGGGCCTGTTATTTGAACGTGGGCCGTAGAAACAATGCTAGAGTTAAGACTTTTTTTCTCTCTCCTGAACAATTTGAAGTTCTTGACTGACGTTGTTTTTGCACTCACCGATTTAATTATTAATGACAAAAGCGGCCGAATCACACCTCATGCTTCAGCCAGGCCAAGCTTCGCTCCACTTCCAAAATGAAATAATCTTTAAATTAGTTTTAAAAAACTAAAAAATACGCTTTTAGATGCACTTATAATGCATCAACATGTAATAATAGTAATATAGTTTATACAATATATTTTGGTCTTTAGTATAATTAATAGTCTCTACTAATAATAAAGCTGAAAGTTTGTCTCTCTGTCTTTCCTTCTGTCTGTCTGTTACGCGCGTAGCGCCAAAACCGTTCGGTCGATTTTCATGCCACTTGGTACAAAATTAGTTTGTAGCATGTAGTTTTGCACCTCGAAGCGATTTTTCGAAAATTCCATTTCGTTCTTTTTCTATTCGAATTCTTAGCGGAAATTCGATAAAATAGGGAAGAAATATTTTATACACATTTTCAAGTCTTATGTCATTCGAAAGCTTGAAATTTTCTGCACAAAATGACGTTTTTTCGAAGTTTCTACGATCATCAGGAGAGCTGTAACAATTGTTTTTAGAATCCCGAAATTCAAGGCTTACCTTCAGTAAAGCAAGCCAAACGATTCTAAAATGGCTTCTCTACTAATAATAAAGCTGAAAGTTTGTCTCTCTGTCTTTCCTTCTGTCTGTCTGTTACGCGCGTAGCGCCAAAACCGTTCGGTCGATTTTCATGCCACTTGGTACAAAATTAGTTTGTAGCATGTAGTTTTGCACCTCGAAGCGATTTTTCGAAATTCCATTTCGTTCTTTTTCTATTCGAATTCTTAGCGGAAATTCGATAAAATAGGGAAGAAATATTTTATACACATTTTCAAGTCTTATGTCATTCGAAAGCTTGAAATTTTCTGCACAAAATGACGTTTTTTCGAAGTTTCTACGATCATCAGGAGAGCTGTAACAATTGTTTTTAGAATCCCGAAATTCAAGGCTTACCTTCAGTAAAGCAAGCCAAACGATTCTAAAATGGCTTTGCTCGCGAATAAAATTTGTTTGAAAATAGAGATGAAATGAATTATTTTATCAACGGAAATCAACTTTTCATGTTGTTACCATGGTTACGTTTTTATTTCGTTCTTTTTCCCTTAATAATTTTAAAAATGTATTTGTTTTTGTAACAATCCAAACTCCAAGCCTTATTAAAATTAGTCAAATGAAATATTAAAAACCGTGATAAGATGGCACCTGTCAATCAAATGAGAAATCGAGTCCTTTCCTTAAAATACAGGATACCATTCTAAATTTATCGTCTGCAAAACATATTTTACTTCATTATTAATTTATTTCAATATAAATTGCAGCAAATGGCTTGAGTGAACGAATTTAGCTTTTAATTTATCGTTTGCTGGTTGATCTTTGTCGATGTTTATTGTTTTTATTATCATTGTGAAGAATAATGCACGAAATTTCTATGACTAATACTTAAAATTTTTAGGATCAGTTGAGTTTAAAAGAAAAAATTGCTCCAAATATACTTTTGCAATGTGATTATTTATTGTTGGACTGTAATTTGCAGCAATAATTGCATTTAATAAATAATGAAAGACAATATTAAAAATTATTTTTTTGGCGACTTTTTAACAATTTGGCATTCAATTCTATTTCAGTATATTTACTTCTATCTTATTGCGATATTGCAACGTTCTTTCTAAAGTATGTCATTTCGGAAAATGTATTATTTTGTTTTTGAAGTTAGGAAAGAAAACTTTCTTCTTCTTTTAAACTTTGGTAAGATTTCTGTTGGTTTCTGTGAGCAACAAAATTTTTCTTATTTTTTCTTTTGGCTTATTTTTGTGCACCTATCTTTGGGGTTGCATTCGAATGTCCCCAAGGGGGTGATTTACCCCTTTTATGGGTAATCAGGGCTTTCAATGCAGACCAAAGTGATATGAATTGGCGCGACCACTTGGCGATATCTCGCCAAGCTTTTGGTCACCAAGTGTTTGACGCCAATTTGGCGACATATCGCCAAGTTGGCAATAAATTTAGCGAAAAAAAAATTTTTTTGGGTTCAATTTGGCGCTATTGGCGATATTTTGCGAAAAATCTACTGAATGATGTTAAAATCGGCGATATTTAGGAGATTAATCATTGTAAAACATTTTTTTGCATTGTTTCGTGGCAAACTAGGGATGCAAATGTTTGAATTGTTATCTTACTCACTTCAAGCACTATTTTAGCACTTAAGGCATCTACTAAGAAATTTACACGTAAAAGGAAGTAGTGTAGGGTCCATACCAAATTTTTATATCATACTTTGAAGGAATTATAGTTGAATTATAACTAAAATAGAGTATTTTTTTCTGCTATATCATTTTTTTACAAATGAACTTTTAATTTTATACCACGGGCAAAGCCGTGCGGGTACCGCTAGTATTAAATATATTACTTTTATTCAGAGTTACATACAAACAACTGAAGCACTTGAGCGCATCAACGTTTAATAATATAGTTTAGCCTTAAGTGTTAATAATATTAGTAGGGTCATTTTCACCGGTATGCTTACATTTCAGAATTTTTAAGTAATTTTTTTAACTTGCTATTTTCTTTTAGAATCACTAACAGATATTTTGTCACATATTTTAGGTGTATGAAAAAGTAATTGGTTGTACACTTTGATGCAGAATTAAGTGTTCAAATACTGTCGTAAAACTATAAGGGGTTGCAGTACCTTTCTAACAAATTTCTTTAATTTAAGTGAAAAAGTTAATTCTTTGAAATATTTGTTTCTGCACCTGCTTAACAACCAATAATTTATTTTCAAACATTAAAATTTTAACTTTTTTGAAAATTTGAAAAATGTAAGAAAATTTCAATTTTTTAAAAACCCTAAGGCTTTTTTGTTTCTGCACTAATTTAAAAATTTCTTTTTGCGAAGTGATCACAAGGATTATCTCAACAAATCTGTGCATTCATTTTCTTATATTTTGTTTAGAAAATATTTTGTGACCTTTTATGTAAAAAATTCTTAGAAAATTTTGTTCTTCGAGGTTTAACAAACTTTAAAAATTTTTTTAATTTATAAAACGCTTATAAAATGCACAGTTTTGTTAAATATATTATCCTGAGTGCAAAAAATATTGCTTTAAAGTTATATCTTTATTATAAAAAATTCCTTAGCATTTCCAGTAACATAAAAACACTAAAAACTGATCACCGAGAAAAAGCACTTTAAAGTTTGACTTTCCCATTAGAACACATAGCATGCATGCCATAAAGTCACTCATAACTTTTTAAATAATTTAGCTAGAACAATGCTATTTTTTTCTGAGTGTTTTAAATAACTTTTATTTTGAAATAAGCAATAAAATTTTTTTTGGTCTTTTGGTCATTTTTGAGGTACTGTAACCAAGGTTGGCAAGGTTTTGGACAGAACGGTAAAAACCACGGTTTAAACCATGGTTTAAACCGTCCTGTCTATAACCCATGTGTCCAAAACTGTTCAAAACTACATTTTTAGTACAATTTTATATTTTGAACAAATATCAAAAGCACAAAATTATACTTGAAGTTAAGACTTAATTTATTTAATATAAACATTTAAATATGTACATAAAACATATATATAAGATTTTCAGACCCCCCCCCCCCCACCCTTCTGTATTTTTTTGGAATGGATATTTTTGCTTACATTATACTAAATTGAACTTCATCAACTTGATGGAATTTCCAAAATTGTTTTAAAAATTCCTTAGGTTATTGTACTTACAAATACAAGTAAATGACAAAAGCGATATTTTTCATAATCAGACACTAAATCATTACTGATCCTTGGAAAATGTTGATAAGTTTTTCTAAATATTTGCAAGCTAGGATGTTTTTTTTTTTTCCTTGAGGAAGTACACTGCTCGACATTGAAAATGCAACACCAAGAAGGAGTGGTCAGAAATTCATGCAAATTTTACCGTAGACGCACGTCACTGAGTTATGCAAATGATATGAAATGCGCAGCTCTCCGACGCACGTGAAGTAAGATATAAGAGAATGAAGTTGAAAAGTGGGCTATGTTCATGTTGGTTTTTCTGCCAGACTAATTATCGGAGAAATTTGGTTTTTGTCTCGAGGGATACGTGTGATAGGAGGAAATGCCACGGCGTCCTCAACGAAGACACTTCCAGCATATAGACGACTTTACAAGGGGTATGGTGATCGGACTGAGAAGGGGAGGTTGGTCCATACGTCAAATTGCAGCTGATACCCACATGGATGCAAGCACTGTGTCGGAGATGTTTGGAAAGAGGAAATGTAGCCACATTGAGGGGTGCAGGTGCAGCCAGAGTGACGTCAGACCGCTTGTATCGACGGATTCACCGACAAGCTGTGGCGGACCCGCAAGTCACTTTTACGTCGATTCTGCAGTACGTGCAAGGTACCCTGGATGTTCCTGTGTCGACCAGAACCCTTTCCCGTCGACTGGTTGCACGTGGCCTGCAATCACGGCGCCCGCTAAGAAGACTGCCATTGCCCTCACAGCACAGACTCCAACGTTTGGAATGGGGCCGGACCAGAGCGACGTGGATGGCAGAATGGCAAACCGTAGTGTTCTCAGATGAATCCCGCTTCTGTTTGTCTAGCGATAGTCATCGCATACGTGTGTAGCGTCGACGTGGAGAAAGACCGAATCCGGCAGTAACTGTTGTACGCCCCACAGCGCGACAACGTGGCATAATGGTTTGGGGCGCTATTGCATACAATTCCGTATCACCTTTGGTTCGTATTCGGGGCACTATGACGGCCCAACGATATGTAGATAATGTACTGCGGCCGGTGGCAATCCCCTACCTTCAGGGTCTGCCAAATGCAATTTTTCAATAGGATAACGCCCGGCATCACAGTGCTCGAATCAGCCAACATGCTCTACGAGGTGTACAGATGCTTTCCTGGCCACCATACTCTCCTGACTTGTCACCAATCGAGCATGTGTGGGACGTGATTGGACGCCGTTTGTAGAACCTGCCACTGCCTTGTTCAGAGGACGAACTGTGGTAAATGGTTGAAAGGGAATGGAGTGCCATTACTCAGGACACCATCCGCAGGCTTATTGACTCCATGCCTAGACGTGTTTCTTCGTGCATCGCTGTCCGCGGTGGTCCTACTTCTTACTGAGCCGACGCCGTCCTCGCTCTAAATTTTGCTTATTTATTTTGAAATAAATATCACTTATTGTTCCATGCTGTCTCTGTCTTCTTACCAAATTTCATCAATTTCTGACCACTCGTTCTTGGTGTTGCATTTTCAATGTCGAGCAGTGTATATACACATATGAAGGGCTCGGGTGTAAAAAATGGTAACTAGCATTTCAAAAAATCAAAATTTTTTCTTTTAAATATGGATTTATTGCTTCGAGACATTACTGTAGCAAGTTTTTTCTATTTTAAAAATTAAGTCAGTACATTGATTAAGTGCTGTGTGTCTTGGGTATATTTAATTACATTTTTACAAGTGATTTTTGTTTCTTTAATTTGAAACAATACGTCTTTTCGAGTTTGTCAGATACCACTATTTACGCCCGAGCCCTTCATATAATATATTGTTAGAAAAAAAAAAAAAAAAAAAACAGTATTAAAAACAAAAAACAAAAATAGAAAAATTTTCTTGAGTAGTGAAAAACATTTTATCATCAGTTTATTATTCTTCAATCTAAGGTTAAAAAAATTATTTGAACATCACTGAAAACATTATTGTAAAGAAACCACAAAAGACTTCAGTTTTACACATTTTGAGTTAAATGGAGCTGAAATTATCTGCTTCAAGAGTTTTTTTGACAGTACTACCAATTCCTATTTTATGAAATTTTTATGCAGTGGAGTTATGAGTAAATTGTTCATTTTTTTAACGTATATTAAAATTACTAGTATAATTATTGTCAAATTTTAATTAATTATAACTAATTAACCCTAAGAAACTAAGATGTATGCATTATCAATATTACAGCTAATAGAAATTAGTCAGCTTAAAACCCTTTTGCCATACTTTAGACGGTTTAAGACACTTTTGGACAGTTAAAGACACTTTTGGACAGTAAAACCCACCTGTCCTGTCCAAAACCCCAACTCTGACTGTAACCCCTTAAGTTGCAAGGAAAATTGTCATCTGTTGCGATACAAAATCGATATGAAATCTCACTTTTAAACTATATCATAGCTCCTAGAACCAACTTCATTTGAAATTATTTGCTTCCCTGAAGCTTAAAATGATGTTTGTGATCATTAAAGTATTGATCAAAAACTGTATGGTAACGGACTTGACATTTCAACCAAAAATGTCAAATTATGGCTAGGTTGTCGAATTTAAAAATTTAACAACAATATGCATTTTCTTAGAGTTCTATAATAAACAATATTTCGGTGTAAAAGTTGAGAAAAAGTCAAAATTAATACTAAAATCTTTGGTAACAGACTTGACAAAGAATTAAAATACACAGCTGGAAGAAATCTTGTGCGAAACGCCACAGTAATATTTCTCGACTCAAGAAAACAAAATGGTACGAAATAGTTAAGTCATTAGTTTGTTAAGTTAACTGAATATGTGTTATCATCTTTTGACTGCAATAAATACCTTTTTTAGCTAAAATAATCTTATGGTAACGGACTTGACAAGAACTGCAGGACAAAATATATTCATACATTTCTTAATGAAAAAAAAATACTATTGTCAATATTTATTATGAATATCATGTACTAATAGTCAATATATAGAAATAATTTGTTGTATATACTTTTTTATACAATTAAATATATAAAAAAATAGTTGAACTTGCGAAAATTGGAAATGGACAAGCGTTTTTGACTTTATTCTTATTTTTAAAGACTTATATAAAAATAAATAAATAAATTTCAATAATTTTTTGAGTGATAGAATTTTTTTGGGGGTATTGCTTGCAGAAAATAATTGTTCGCATTGAATTTAAAATATAAGTTATGCTTCAAAATCATCTTTTTAACCTCCGGGCAGCAAATGTAAGCAAATTTTGAAAATGAACCAGTAAATATATTACTTTTATCTTTGTAAAGAACGTGAATTTTATCTTTTACTTAGAGTTACATACAGACATACCCACATGTGAAACTAAAAGAGTATTAAAAATAGTGAATGGTTTAGTTAACTTGTTTTTATCTCTGTTTGGGGGGGGGGGAGGTATACCCCCTCCCAAATCCGCCTCTGCTCTGGACTCGAGCGCGCACTCATAAAATAAAAAAAGAAAAAATCGATGCCTCTATAACGCTTCCCTTCCCTGCAGACAGATGGCGCTGCCGATCCCCCAATTAGCCGGGGCTGAGATGAGGAAGAAGTGGGAGACATGGCGGACTGACCGGACGATTGTTCTCTGAAGAAAAGGAATTCCTGAGACGTTCTACGAACCGCGTTCCATTTGGAACACCACCTCCTCGTACGGATAGAGAATAATATCAGGCACCCTTCCAGGTAAGCCATTTGAAGAAAAAGTCGTCTTTGATTTCTCCACCGGGAAAATGCTGGGATTTTTAGAAGGGATGATAAAATCAATACGCTCGCTCCAATTTTAATTCGCTTTTTTTTTTGAAATGCTGATACATAGTTCGGTGAAGATCCGGAGTTAGTGGTTCTCGGAAAGTAGAATTACTGTGTGAAAAGGCGATACAGTTGTGAGAACGTTGCGAAAAATTGGCGAAGTTTTTTGGTTTGATATGTTCTTGAATGCCGGGATCTCCCGAAACAAAACCCTGGCTACGCACTATTCCAAGTTAGTTCGCCGTATTTGGAGAACAGTTAATACACCAGCGGGGATCGGGAATGCAGTTCATTTTAGCTGCAGTTCGTTTAATGCGTGTCCGAATAAGCGAGGTTCCACTGTATAAACTGCTTTGTCTTCGATTTCATCTCGCATCCGGGAATTAGTCTTAGATTCCGATTCTTTTGCCTCAAAATATGTCCAGCTCGACTCTGATGCTTGAAATGAGGGCAGGATGCCGAAATTGTTTTTGAGGGGGCACTAAAAAGTACCCTCCCCCCGAGATATGATTTTTTACCAAAAAAAGGAACCATGAGGCTCCTTTAAAATGTTTTTAAACAGCCATTAAAGTCAAATAATCTACTTTAAAGTTAAAAAATACTATGCACTAGTTTACTTACTAAAATGTGTATGTAAAATATGTTTTTTTTAAAAACATTTTGAGCCAATTAACTGCTAGGTTTCATATAATTCTAACAAAGTGGTACAAAAATACACGATATTACTTGAATAATGGGCACAAGTTCACATAGGGCAAAATATGTGTACGAATGGGTTTTGAGTTCATGCAGTAGTTTTTGCACTGTTATGCTCTTTACAAACAAAAGTGACTCCATTCAAATATGCCTTGTACGTGTTTGGGTCTCTTTTTAAAAAATAGTTTTAAAACTTTTACCTATGTTTTGAAGAAATAAATTAAAAAAATTGTTAATGCTAAAATGAAACTATTTTTATCCCGTCAAGAGATTCCTTCTGCCCCCCCCCCGCCCCCCCCGCTTTTCTCCTAACTCCAATTTTCTAACTTCAAACCAACAGACTCCGACTCTGCAGCCATGGCAGATTGCAAACTCCGAAGATAAATAAATGTCCGACTCTGACTACGACTCTTGGCATTTCGAAGTCTTCGACTCCGACTTTCAAACTCAGACTCCTGGAGTCTGAAAGTCACTGACTCCGACTCTTTGACATCAACATCTACATACTCGGACTCTGGTAATTTGAAAATCCTTGACTACAACTCCTACTCTCGGAACTTGAAAGTCTTTGAATCCCATTCTTTTACATGAGCATCAACTCACTCCCACTACAACTCTGGGAATTAAAAAGTCTTTGACTCCGGACTCCAACTGCTAGAACTCGAACTTTTACATAAAATGTAACATACTCCGACTTCGGGAATTAGAAAGTCTTTGACTCCGATTTTCTCAGGTGACTCCGCAGCCCTGCTCGAGCGCATCATTCGTGGAAATAATCAGGTGTCCCCCCCCCCCTCTACAAAATTTTCAAAACCCTCTTGTACTTTTTATTTTTACCAATCCATTCATTTTATTTTTTTTTTATATTATTTTTTTAAATATTATTTATTTATTTTTTTTAATATTATTTATTTATTTTTTTAATATTATTTATTTATTTTTCTTAAATTATAACTAATATTTTTTTATATGCTATTAATTTTTTTAAAGTTCGAATTATGCGCAGAATAAAATCGCTTTTTTTCCCTTCCAGGCATTCCAAGCACACACACACACAAAAATAGTTAAATAAATAAATAAAAATAATAATAATAAAGAAATAATTTAAATAAAAAAAATAACTTAATGAATAATTTTTTTAAAAAAAACCCGTAAATAATTTAAATTAAATAAATAAATGAATAAATAATTAATTCACAAGTAATTTAAATAAGTAAGTAAATTGGTTTTAAAAAATCCTCCCCAGAAATTTTGATGGCGCCATAATCCCCCTTGTGGACACCCCTGGAAATAATCCTCGAAGAATGATTCGAGTTCGAACCGTCGAATGTCCCATCCGAACGAAGCTATTTCAGAACTGCCCCGACGAAAGGTTCGAGTCAATCAATAAACAATGTACGAGAGTCCGGAAGCCAGGAGGATCGGGACAAACAGCGAATGATTTGCATATCGCCGATGAATCGGCAGATTATCTATCATCGGCAGCAGTCCTCACATCGTCGGCAACATGCTGAAACAACGAATGTGAAAAATCGCGTTTTTTCAAGTTCGATGGTTGCCCGTAGCACTGAAAAAGGGCTACCTGCTGGTAAAATGATGACTCTGTTAGATGGCCGTAAGCCAATGTCATTTTCACGAATTTTGCCCGATTGAGGTGAGAAGGGACTTTCAGATGAGCAAAAAATCGGTTCTTCTTTGATGATATTTCTAAAAACTATATGATTGAAATACATGTTATTGCTATTGTAAATCAATAGCTTTACCTTATTTGTGGTGAATTTGTATTCAAAACTAATTTAATAATGAAATATACAACAGTAAATGTTGATTTTCTCAAGACACAATTTTACGCGTGTTTACAAATTTCATACTGGTCCAGTGTAAAAATTAGTATTTAAATTTGCTAAAAATTTTTTGCCATGTACTTAAGAGGTTTGTTAACACTTTGTTGGGAAGGAATTTTCTATTTTATTAGCTGTGTCGAATATATTCGCTATGTTTTATTGAAATATGGATATATTTTACAAAAAAAAAAAAAAATGTAGATTTTAGTTTGTTCTTTTTTCTTTAATTTTTGCTACAATAATAGAAAAAGTACTCCCAACATTTTATTTTCTGGTGTTTTATGCTCCGCATTTTGCTTGTATTTTGTCATTTTGATGAAATTTCAGGCGCGAGGAATAATATAGAAAAAGCGTTAAAATTCAAATTTTAAATTAAAAAAAATTTAATTTTAAAATATTTCAACGAAAATTTTTTATATTAGCAACATATAGCTATGCTGCAAATTTCAAAGAAATTCATTGAAAGTTGCTAAAGAAAAAAATGATAGTCCCGTGTCGCCTTAAGTTATGCTATACTTACGAGTATGATATTCAACAGTTTACACAGTTAAACAGATAAAAAAAATTATATTTTTAAGGATTAATTGCCTTATCTTGTGTTAAATAAAAGTTTTTCTTAGTAAAACAAAACGTTTTTTTAATCTTTTCATCCATTATTAAGTATCGAAAATGAATGCAATGAAACTTCGTTGCAAACTATCGAATAGTCTCTAAAATATCAAAATCGATAATTTACCTTCAATTCAGTGACTTTCGACCAAAAATGTCCATGTTGGTAAAGTAGCGAATATTTTTAAACAGTTATTATTGATAATTTTACAAATAATTAAAGTCAAAATGATACCTTCGAACGATAGTTTTATACTTAAAGATATCTGTAAAAAATTTGAAACAACCCAACGCGTCAGGCGGGAAAAAATTATCTTCAGTGTTTTGGCTCGCCTGAAAAGTGCCAATTTTCACATTCGTCATTTTAGCATGGTGCCGACGACATTATCAAAACTCACATTATCCGTGTCAAAATTGTCTTTTTAATAGAATTTTTTAAAGCTTGTCGGGAATAAGGCACTATGCTAAACACATTAAGAATAAATAAATGTAATTTTAGACAATATGAGATAACATGTAGCTTGTAGCAGTCCCCCCGTGAATAACAGTTTGAGGTGGTAGTCTGATGCGAGAACAGAACAGAAGGAATTGGCTGGGAATCGGGCTCGCTGCCCGGAATGCGTACTGCGACATCGGTGCCGATGTTTTGGAATCATCGATGGTTTTGTTACAACATCGATGCTTTGACCATCGACGTTTCACGGTCGATGTTTTTTCCGATGTGGATATTTTACATTCAAGCAAAATAGATGCCGTAAACATGTGCACATGTTTGAGAATGAATTGGAAAACGTTTTCCATTATTATTATCGATGTTTAGCGCTCGACGTTTTTTTACCATCGCTAATTTGTTCAGTTTCTTTTTCTTTTTTTTTTTTTGCTTAATATGTATTTCATCAAAAAAGTTTCGCAAAAAAATATTTAGCAATCAGCAGAGTCAGTATCCACCCAATTGGAGAAACAAATCTTTAATGACCACCGCCGATGGAGTGTAGTATAATACTTCATCTTTATAATATATAACAAAATTCTCACCTATTCAATAAAGTTCACGTTAAATTTATAAAAAAAAAAGTTTTTTTGTGTGAAATTTGGGGGTCCCTTCAGACTCAGGGCCCGGGACAACAGGTGCCCCTCATCTCCCCCTTGATACCATACATTTTTTACTGACCTAACTCGCGATTAGCGATATTTTAGCCATTTTTCATGCTTTTTAATAAGCTTTTATTAGTCTCACATGTGGGTTTGTTTGTATGTCTGTATCTCTGAATAAAAGATAAAATTCACGTTCTTTACAACATAAAATTATTATATTTCATACTATTATTAATAACACTAAACTATATTACATGTGGATGTGTTATCAGTGTTTCAGTTGTTTGTGTGTGTAACTCTGAATGAGAGATAAAATGTTCGTTCTCTGCAAATATAAAAGTATTCCAAACTGTATTACATGTTAATGTATTATAAGTGCATGTAAACTTAGCGGATATTCAATAGTTTTGAACAGCAGAACTCAGCAGATTCTCAGAGTATCATGTGAAATATGTTAATGGGTGATTCCGCGGTCCTGTGTGAGACATTCAGGAGGGGGGGGGGGGTCATTAACATTTATGTATGCGTACGAATAATTTATGGCTGCAGGTTAGAAATTTGCGAACCTGGGGAAAGTACTTTGCGAGTGTGATTTGTGAAGCAAAAAAAAAAAAAATTTCCCGATGTATTTTTTCATTGCCGTTTTTCATTTCAGACTTCACAACTCAAGTGAGAATTCCTGCAAATGTGTTGTATTCTGATGGCTCCAAATTTTTAAACATACAATATGGTTTTCTACTAATAATGTTTTGCAGTGTTAGCTTTAAAAAATTAGCATTATTTCATTCAGTTGGGGGGGGGGGGGGAGAATTATGCATCAACATGCCGCAGGAAGCTAATCTAGCTGCCCTGGCAGCTAGTATTTATAACCCATTTGTTACTTTCCACCCTTTTAAATATTTCTCCTGCATATGACTGCCCTTCATAGTACACAACAACATATTTTAGTTCTTTCTTTGGAATTAATTTTTTACAATTGTTTGGTTGAAATGTGGAAGTCGCTCCAGAAAGGCAATGTGTTCCACATGTTATGTCTCTGACTTTGCAATCAATTTCATGGAAGCTATATGTATGCTTTTAATACTTGTAGCGTTTTTCCAGGGACTTCTGATTCCTTTTTCTTCGATATACTCTTTCCATTTGGCTATTCCACGAAAAACCCGAAGTTTCACAAGCTGAAAAAAATCTGGTTTGAAAGGGAATTATGAACAAAGTTTATTTTTGAAACTTCAAGTCATATGCATTTAGGAATAACTATTCAGTGTTTTGTTTTTTGAGTGGCAACAAAGCTTCAAAGATGGCTGACGCCAGCTGAATGCGGTGGAGTAGAAACCTGCTCATTTCGAAGAAAGTTCACTTTGTTTTATATTAAGTTGGACATTTCTACTGTTTCATTTTAAAAAGAGTGAGTGTTTTTTCATTTTATTCCTTACTAGCCAGGTACCCGGCCCTGCCCGGGTTTCTGCCGGGTATAGTGTTTTAGGGACACTCGTTCATGAATTTTTCAACATTAAAGTGCATCTATACACACAATGGCTACTTCTGTAAACAATGGCAATTTTTTCTGACTGAACAAACTAAAAACACAAACTATTACGCACCTTAAACTCAAATGCAAGCTACAAATAATGTTTAGGTAAATCGGAAATGTTATAGTTGGTACAGGGTGCGGCGAAGAAACTTGCAGACTTGAAACGTCAACTAAGTGAAAAGTACATCATGTATCAGTTTACTACTTTTTATAAGATATGGTACCCATTCTGAATTTTTATATTAGTTAGATTTAAAAACTACATCGGGAAGAATGACGGCCCCTGTTAATGATGCACTCATGTACCCTAGATTTGTTGCACTCTTTCGAGCATATCGACTTATGGGATGTTGGTGATAGCAAGCCGGATGCTGTTCTCCAGGCGTTGCAGGGTCCAGGGCTTGTCGTTGTAAACGATCAATTTGAGATACCCCCATAAAAAATAGTCACAGAGTGTTAAATCGGAAGAGCGGGCCGGCCACGGTAAGTCACCTTTCAAGGAGACGTTATCACTCAACTGGTGAACCACCGCAAGTTTGTAGGGATGAAACTGGAGTTCGTTGTGAAGAATTCGTCTCAGTGTCCAATCAAACATCCCCAAATCAGCAGCGTGTTTACGCGCCGAACGCCTGGGAGAGCGCAAAAACGACTCCCTCACTTTTTCGACGTTTTCTAGGGTTCTGAAAATCCGTTGACCTCCTGGGCCTCTGTTTGCCACACTCTCACGTTCCCTGAATGTTTTCACCCACAAAAGTCGATTCCCAGCCAGGAATGGGAACAACGGGCTGAATTTTGAACCGAGTTCGGAAGGCACGTTTAGTGGCGACCACCGAAAGATTATTTGAAAAGTAAGATTCGGCGGTGAAAGCTCGTTTCTCCTTTGTCCAACGCATGGCGACAACTAAACTATGAGATAACAAAACTTCAGGACCCTCTCTTTAAAATGAGACTCTTCCCACTCCTTGCTAATTAGCATCCAATTAAAATCAGCAAGTTTCTTTGTCGCACCCTGTAAAATCAATCGCACTAGTCAAGTACTTCCAAACATTACATGTAAAATAAGCCCATCATTAGTTTATATCCTTGTGACTACATTGGTGAAAACATCTTATGTACCTAACTTAGAAATTTTTTGACTATAAACATTTTCTGTTCTCTAACTGTTGCCAAAATCAATTATCTTTTTATTTAGTCTCGTTAGCGATTATTGGCACAGATGAATCTAAAAATCCTAAGAAAGCAATAAATTTCATACTTACTCCAGAGAAGCCTTGGTTCAAAATTTTCATTATGATTACTATTAATATTGTTGTTGCCAGGCAACAAATTTTTGCAACAATGGTCTGAAAATTTAATCATTTAATGGGGAAATGACATGAAATTTACTGTTTTCCATAATAACTTTTTTAAACTAAGCTGTTTAGAAATAAATTATAGCTTATCCTGCTCCCTGTTACTGTAGCTATCTACGGTGAAAAAATGGTTAAAATCGGTCTAGTAGTTTGGAAGATTACCCCGGACATACTTTTTCAAAAGTAGTTTTTTATGTATATAGATTTTAGGGATTTTTCAGCAGTACAAGTTACATCCTTTTAAAAACTACGATACTTCACTTCACTTCACGCACTCCAGGGTCCCCCGTACCTACCGCAACTTCGTGTTTTAACCGGGATGGGACCCTGAAGAGCGCTTTGTTCTTTTTGAACCGGACCAAAGACCGAGCAAACCCTTGGCCCAGCACCTCCAGAGATATCGTTCACTTGGAGGACTTTGTGACCACGACATTTTTAACGTCCCCCAGCCACCATTAATCAAGACGGTGGATCTTTGACCGGTTGGGATCGAACCCGGGTCGCACCTTACGAAACCATCTCCCGCTTGGCACCATTTGGCGGAAACGATATTTGGCGAGAAACAGCTTTATTGTTGGTAAACCGATCGCGCTTCTCCTTAAATCCGGCAGCCGATCGCTCTTGTGCACGCTTCAAAACAAGTATTCTGATCCGATCGAAATTGATACAGTCGACATTCGATATAACGACCATCTCCGTCCTACACAAAACGGTCTTTATAACGAATGGTCGCTATAAGAGGTGGAACATAGAGTATATTGGGATACACGGTTGGGGTTTTTTTACAGGTCGTTATATTAGGATGGTCTTTATAACGAGTGTTCGTTATAACGAGCGTCGACTGTATTTCATGTATCGTTTTTTATTTAATCATCAGTTCAAATATACATATTAAAACAGAGAGAGATAGAGAAAATTTTCAAAGATAATATGCATCAACTATTACTGACGATTAGGAATGTAGACAGATTTCTTGTGAAAATTGTCCTTGAAATGCACCACAGTCGACATTCGATATAACGACCATCTCCGTCATACACAAAACGGTCTTTATAACGAATGGTCGCTATAAGAGGTAGAACATAGAGTATATTGGGATACAGTTGGGGGTTTTTTTACAGGTCGTTATATTAGGATGGTCTTTATAACGAGTGGTCGTTATAACGAGCGTCGACTGTATTTTACATGGGGAGAATCAGGTGGGAATTTATATACTCAACAAATGTTGGAAGTATTTCTGCATGGTTTTCTTTCTATTTTGAATTACTTGCTAGAATGGGTGGAAAAAAATATTCTGTTTAAAAATTAAACCAACTGCTTATTTTTACCCCTGTATTTTTTTTTAGCATTTGATTTACTTTGATATTTTTAGCAACCACCCCTGTCCTTTTTTTCTGCAATTAAAATTGTGAGAAATCAAATTTCGAATGGAAATTTGTGTAATGTGTGCATTTCTGAATTATTATTATTCTTTCAAGATGCAATGCTAAGTGTCGCGCTGTAATGAAAATTGAAACCAGGATTCTTTTTTTTTGCATGCGAATATCAAGACAAATTAAAGACTATTTAAATCAGTACTATTTCGAATTTATCGGCCATTTTAATCCTATACACATCATGCAATTGACTTCATTTATTGTACTAATAAGCTTGGGCAGGTAGTACAGTCGGCATTCGATATAACGACCATCTCCGTCCTACACAAAATGGTCTTTATAACGAATGGTCGCTATAAGAGGTAGAACATAGAGTATATTGGGATACAGTTGGAGTTTTTTTACAGGTCGTTATATTAGGATGGTCTTTATAACGAGTGGTCGTTATAACGAGCGTCGACTGTATACACACATTGAATGATTCCTTTAAAAAATATAAAGAGTATGTTTATTAATTTTGTTCATCTTGGAACATTTATACTTAGAGGGCTAGAAGCTTGTAATTGTGATTTGTATCGTATTTTATGTATTATATGTAAACTGATTTTATCCTTTTCTTATGGTTATTTTTTTATTGGGTCCATAATTATATGGTAGGGGTGATATCTATTTTCCAGAACAACAATGAAGCAGAATCCTGAGTTGTCATCAATTCATTTATTTTTATCAGAAAAGCAGAACCAGAATGTTTTGCTCAAAAGCTTTTAGGCAGGGATTCAAGTGAAACACCATTGCAATCGCTTCGAATTGCAATCGCTACTGGAAGTGAATTACATTATCATCAACTTAACTTGGCACTGACGTCACTACGGGTGGAGCCAATAGGAGCTCACAAGCAGTCAGTGATCTCCTCTTATTCGCTAAGTAGGCTGTGACGTTTTATCTAGCTCGTTTTTCATAGGCAAACGTCACGCTGACGTCACGATGTTTTTATCAAGAAACGTTCTAATGTAATTCATTTCCAGTAGCGATTGTAATTTGCGATCGCCTGTTTCACTTGAATTCCTGCATTAATCTTTTTTTTTTTGCTTGTATTAACTTTGTCGTTGTAATCGTGAAAGCACAATCCTTTTATAATTTAAATGCTTTATGTTCCGCCCGATTTTCCATTAAGTGCAGCGAAAATGCTGAGAGAAAGGCGCATGCGCGGAAGTTTCAACGCCATAGTTCGTAAAAATAGTGCTGCGTTTATTTCGTCGCCAAAAGGTGCCAAATGGGAGATGGTTTCGTAAGGCGCACCCGGGTCCCTCGGATCACGAGTCCGACGCCTTACCTATCGGGATACCCCGGCCCTAAAACTACGATACTAGACAAACACATAGGTAACCAGATCGATACCATCAAACTTATAACCCCCTTTTTCTTGCGTCGGTGGCTTAAAGTACCTCTACTTACTAAACAAAAGATTGTACATAAAAAAATCAATAAACTCGTGTGTTTTTGCTCAGAATTACTTTCGTTTAAAATGTCCTGAGCGTGGTGTCACGTGAGGGACAATTTTAATTACCTTATAACTAATTACTAAATTGCAATTGTTTCAAATCTTTCTTAGAAATGTTTACACATACAGTGCGTCGCAAAAGTTTAAGCACAACCGAAATCTTTTGGTAAGACGAAAAATATGCACCAAAAAGCTTTGAAATTTTTACAGTAGTTAAACAAGCAGCTTACAAATCCATGTTTCGAATTTGGAAACAATTCATAGAAATTAAAATACGATTACATGATAAAATCAAAATTTTGCTGTCGCAAAAGTTTAAGCACAAAAGCGATATATATATATATTTTAGAAAACATAAAAGTCTTTTAGTAGTCTATGGTGTTACCGTTGCATCTGATGAGTTCGAATATGCGATTTTTCATCGATAGCACGAGATTAGGGAAGGTTTCGGGAGTTAGTCTGTACCAGGCTTCCTCGATTACAGATTTAAGCTCTTGAACAGAGCAATACTGCTTCCCATTCTGGTATATGTCACATGCGAGAATTCCCCAGATGTTTTCTATGGGATTTAGATCCGGGCTGAGTACTGGCCAGTTCATTACACTAATATTTTAAGAAGCAAGCCATGGTAACAAATGCTTTCTCTGGGTATCTTGATACCTTTCTGAATTTTGTCTACTTTTTAGAAAGCTAAGAGAGGTTTGCCCGTTGAAGCAAAAAGCGCCGCATACTATGACTGAGCCACCACCATGTTGCCTACTGAATACGCACTTCAGATCTTCCCTCAAGTCACGCCAGTAGTATGAGAACCCATCTAGACCGTCTAAATTCCATTTTTTTTTTCATCAGAGAACACAACAGTAATCCATTCGTTACTATAATGCATACGATGCTTTGCCCACTGCAGTCTTGCTTATTTGTGACACTTTTTCAGAAAAGGTTTGCAAGCTAACTTTTGTTTTTCGATAAATTCTGATTATTTTATTCGTCTGCTTATGGTATCACGTGATAATTTTGTTACAAGTCTAGTTTTTATTTGATTAAGTGACAAATTTTCAGTTAAGGCCAGTTTTTTAATTCTTCTATCCTCACGAGAGGTAGTTTTTCTCGGTCTTCCTGAGCGAAATGCAGGTTTAAATTGATTTCCACGTTTTAGAACATTATAAATACCACGTTTAGATCGATTTAAAATCACTGAAATGTGCATAACAGAACGACCTTCTGCTTTCAGCTTCCAGAGTTTCACAACTTCTTCAGACGAGAACTGTAGTGACTTCGGCATCTTGATAACACTTTAAGCCATTGCTACATTATATAACTCGTTCAAAAGAACCTCACTGGTTCTTCACGCATCACGTTTCAAGAGATATTTTCATAAAACCTGATCTGTGCATAAACTTTTGCGACAACCAAAAATATATCTTTTGTACTTTCTGGTTTTCGTTGCGGTTATATTTTTCAAAACTTCAAACACTTAATTAGGATCATAGTAGCCACTTACAGTATAAATATGAAAGCATTCTGCTGAAAAGATTTCTTTTTATTCAAAAATTTGCATAGTGCTTAAACTTTTGCGACGCACTGTATTAAGGTTACTTATAAGTTGTAACCATTTCCAGTTTCAGCTCTTACTTTAGTAATAATTTTAAAACATACAATTTTTCTGTTACGTGTGGGACATGAAGATTCTTTAACTTTGAGATGTAATAACATAACTTGTACTGCCGTAAAATCCTTAAAATAAGGCATAAAATGAAAAAGACACTCACCCTTTTTTAAAATGAAAAAGCAGAAACATCCAACTTGATATGAAAACAAAGTAAAATACCATTGAAACGAGCATGTTTTTACCACGGGCGGAGTGACAAATGTCCTACGGGTGCGCTAGTTTAAAAGTGGCAGCGAGCTAGTTTAAAAGTCCCGCTTTCCCAGAGGAATCAATGTAAATGATACTGCATCTGTCTAAGGCCCCTATATATACGAGCCGGCGCATCAAGATTAAGTTTCACCACTTTGGATCCAGCGCGTGCTTGTGTGTTTGAGAGGTTGTCTTTTCTGGCCAGTACTCGCGTTTTGGTAATTTTTCACTCTGAGCAATTATTAGCGGCACGTGAATTTGACAAAGCTTAGCAATGTGTCAAAACTTTTTTCTGGTAACCCTACTCCGCAACAATGAAAATATGTAAGTAAAAGTTAAGGAATTGGATCCAAAGTGGTGAAACTTAATCTTGATGCGTCGGCCTGTCTATATAGCGGCTCTACATCTGTCATCTTTTTAAATGCTGCTATGGGAAAGAAAATATTTTTTTTTTCAACTGGGTTTTGGTGTAAATCTTCGATGGACATTATGAATTAAATATGATTTTCATCCCAGGGAAATAGGTGCCGTATTCTTCGAGAAATAGGTTTAATCGAATGCACTTACCAATTTGCCCAATCTGACAGAATCTGTCATTTTTTACAGACTGCTATTGGTAATAATACATTGAACACTCACTTATACGCCGCCTCATTTATGTGCCTTTTTCACTTATGCGACGATTTTAAATGGTCCCCGCACATTACATAGCAAAATAATGATAGAATCATTCGTTTATGCGTCGCTCTACAGATAAATATTTCACTTATGTGCCGAATTTTCCGTAAAATGTGAAAAATTTCATTTATTTTCATTAAAAACTAAGCATTTTTCTTCACTTTCCTCTTGAATCTTTCGCCTTTATTGCTCACGGAAGGCATTTTTTCCGCATGAACTAGAGTTCGGAGAGGGACAATTATCTATTATGGATCGTTTTAAAGGGAACAGTTTGTAATTAGGTATGATGCCACAATTTTTGTTTTCTCTTTATATTGTAGTTACGTTACAGTAATTGCCAAACCGTAGCAATATGTCCCTTGTCTATAGAAACATTCTTATTCATTCTCTCATTAGAACCTATGTTGTGTTTTATTCCTTTAAATAGGCTTGTTCACTTATACGTCTCTCTCACTTTATGCGCCTTTTTCTGTTGGTCTCTTAGACCGGCGCATAAGTGAAAGTTCACTGTATCTTTTTTTCAACTGGAATTTGGTGTAAACCATCGATTAACATTATGAACTAAATATAATTTTGATCAAATCGAAATGTTTGCCGTATTTTTTAAGAAAAATGTTTAATCGGCTGCATTTTAAAGATTGCCAAAAAATTTCGGTGTGATCAAAATTTTGTTTAGTTTATAATGTTAATCGATGGTTTACACAAAATTCCATTTGAAAAAAAAATATTATTACCAATAGCAGTCTGTAAAAAATGACAGATTCTGTCAGATTTGGCAAATTGGTAAGTGCATTCGATTAAACCTATTTTTCAAAGAATACGGCACCTATTTCCCTGGGATAAAAATCATATTTAATTCATAATGTCCGTCGAAGATTTACACCAAAACCCAGTTGGAAAAAAAATATTTTCTTTCCCATAGCAGTATTTAAAAAGATGACAGATGCAGTATCATTTACATCGATTCCTATAGGAAAGCGGGGGGATTGCGTAGAGCGTCCTCTGCCCTGCGGTGAAAATTCGTTGCCACTTTTAGATAGCAAAGATTTAGCTCCTCCCCTTTAACCTCCTCTTTTGTTTTTACTCTACAGCATTCAGCTGGTGTCAGCCTTCTTTGAAGCCCTGTTGCCACTCAAAAAACGAAAATACTGGAAAATTTTATTTGGATCTGTATGATTTGAAGTTTCGAAAATAAACTTAGTACCTTGTATCCCTTCGAAAGAGAAATTTTTCTCATGTTGTGAAATGACTGGTTTTCAGTGGAATGGCCCTGATCGACTCGAAAAGCGCGTTTTTCAGTTTTTTAAGCTATATTTTAAAATTATGTCGTCTTTCTTTTACTTTAACTGGAAAGTAGGCTAATAATATCAAACATGCAACGTTAAAAGGCACGGATGCTGAGGAACACTGCAGGCACAGCGCTGTAACGCCGAAATACGAGTTTAGGAATCTGTTCCGGATTGATTTCAGGTCCGGATAAACGGATGCCGAATAGACGAGGTTCTACTGCATGAAGTTCCTTCGAGCCGAAGCTCCTCCAGCGGGAACAAATGAGGAAGGCATCCCCCCGATTGTTCTTGGGAGCGTCGAGTTGAGTTGCCCGCTTCCTGGACCTTGGCCCAAATCGCCGCCAATCAATACGCTCACAGGCGGAGCCGGCGCCCGGGGCCATCTTTGCCCACCGAAAGAGCACCGATAAGCAGATTGGCCGATTAATCAGCGACATACAATCGGCAGCTATTTAATTATCATGACGATGATTTTTCATGTGGCGATTTCCCCTTCACTGTTTGTTTTTTCATTTTTAATACGCTTTAATTAGTTTCACTTGTGGGTTTGTCTGTATCTAACTCTGAATAAAAGATAAAACTCATGTTCTTTACAAAGATAAAAGTAATATATTTAATACTTTTATTAATACTAAAGGTTAAACTATATTACATGTTGAGGTATTATAAGTGTTTCAGCTGTTTGTATGTAACTCTGAATAAAGATAAATTTCATATTCTTTGCAGATACAAAAGTTATACATTTAATACTATCTATATATATATACAGGGTGTCCACTCCTATCGTGGACCAATAGCTAATTTCTAAACCGTTAGAGATAAGCATATAGTTCATTTAGGAAAAAATCTCCAAATTACGAAAGGAATTTTGGGTCTACTCAATGTTTTTCAAAAAATCAAATTTTGAAAGAGTTACGAAATTTAAATTTTTATACAGCCCCCCAGTCCTATCAATCATATTCAGTAAAACATTCTTGACACTGTAACGTTTAAAACTAAAAAAAAATCACTGTTCTACCACAAAACTTGACCGAGTTATGACGTTTTGAAAAATCAAGATTTTGAAGGATTTCGCATACGATCCCGTAAGCGATCTCTCGATGACGTCATGAAATAATGCAAAATCTTGATTTTTCAAAACGTCATAACTCGGTCAATTTTTGTGGTAGAACAGTGATTTTTTTTAGTTTTAAACGTTACAGTGTCAAAAATGTTTTACTAAATATGATTGATAGGACTGGGGGGCTGTATAAAAATTTAAATTTCGTAACTTTTTCAAAATTTGATTTTTTGAAAAACATTGAATCGACCCAAAATTCCTTTCGTAATTTGGAGATTTTTTCCTAAATGAACTATATGCTTATCTCTAACGGTTTAGAAATTAGCTATTGGTCCACGATAGGAGTGGACACCCTGTATAAAATCAAAGTTTGATGACGTCATGAGTCGCGGGTCAAACGCTCTCCTGGCAAATTTACGCAGCGTACGATTATGAAAATTGGTACAAAATTAGTCCGCATACTGATGATCTGCACTACGGAGCCGAAATTTTTTAATTCGCCTTAGATTTCTTGAAATTTAATTAAAATTAGGTAATTAAAATCTTATTACTCCCTATTTTAAAAATAATATTAAATACATTAATAAATACATTTAAATAATACATGTAAACTCAAACCGAATAACATGGGAACCAAAATGAGAGGATAAAACACAACAACCGTCAGCATGAAGAGAAATTAGCAGACTTCAAGCTCGACAACTGTACTGCCGTGCCGATCGCAAAAGTTGTATCTGCGGTCGAGCTCAACCTGAGATAAAACTCTTTAAAGTTTTGCGCCACCATGTATTTGATTCAGATGATACTTTTTCCGAATTTTTTTAAAAAAATCTTTCCCGTTTTCAAATGACCCTATAATTTTGTATTTAGGTAAAATCAACGCCTCCGACATACTAAATGCCTGCAACTCTCTGGTTTTTAGCACAAAGCAAAATTTCATCCTTGGTTCAGGATACACTGCCATCTACCAGAGTTCTTCGAGAAAGAGAAATGAATGATTGGTTCATTTCTAAATTTAAATTTAACAAGAAGTTCTGTCAAGAGCTAAACGAGCCTACTTTCCCGTACATCGACATCGGCATTCTAGCATCTGATCAATATTCTCTTGATTATCTGAAACTGAATATTATGTCAAACATACCTCTATAGCACTTAAAGCTGATTTCTAAAAGCAAAATTTACCCCTCTCATCAGATGAAATAGACACGTAAAAATTAAATAAACAAGTCAATTAAGTTTTGTCGCACCTTTTAAAGAATGTAACTTATAGTTCTTTTGTAGAAAAATTCCACAATCGTTTTCAAAAGAAAAAAAAATAAATAAATAAAATAAAAGTACAAAGAACTTCAAAACACATTTTATTAAAGAAAGAAAAAAAAAACTCGTTCGTTAATAAAATGTCTTGAATCTCATTTTTAATCCGTTGCCAGTTGTTAAATATAAATAAAGAATAAAATGCTCTCGTGAATGAAAAATTTTTGTTAACAAAAAAAAAATATCGTCTGCCAAAAAAAATCATAATAATAATAAATTAAACAAAACAAATAAATAAATAAACAAAAAATCGTCTGCCAGAAAAGTACTTTACAATACATTTTTTATCAAAACCATTTTCTTACAAAGTTAGTTTGAAGGAAATCCGCCTTGAAGTTCAGAATCAACATTCAATTAAAATTTCTCCGTAGGCGCTCATGCTAAAATTTTTTCTGAACGGTTCATCATTGAACGAAAAATAGTTCAAATTGAAAAGTGAAATATGGGAATGAGCCTCTCCGGTATCTTTCGAACAAAAAAAAGTTTATTCAATTCGGACGGTTCACTTAAAAGTTATTAGGTGGGGAAAGGGTGTTTGAACGGTTTAATGTTGAACGAAAAAAATATTCAAATTGAAAATTTAAATACGGTAATGAAGCATCCTTGCTGAGATCTTTCGAACAAAAAAAAGTTTGTTTAAATCGGACTGTTCACTCAAAAGTTATTAGGTGTGAGAGCTTGTTTGAACGTTCAATGTTGAACGAAAAATTGTTCAAATCGGAAATTTAAAAACGGGGATGAAGTATTCTTGATAAGATCTTTCTAATAAAAAAAAAGTTTGTTCAAATCGGACTCTTCATTAAAAAGTTAGTATCGCGAGGCAGGTTATTTAAACGGTTCAAAGTTGAACCAAAAATTGTTCAAATCGAAAAGTCAAATATGGGAATGAGCTGTACTCGCCGAGATCTTTCCAACAAAAGAAATTTCGTTCAAATCGGAATGTTCATTCAAAAGTTATTAGGGGGGGGGGGACAGACAGACCGACCGACCGACCGACACACACACAAATTCCCCATCTCAATACCCTACTTTCAAATTTTTAATTTTTCGATATTTATTTCATTTTTTAGTTTCTCTTTGACTTTTTTTTACTTGGCGATATTTTTTTAACTTGGCGAAATTTTTTGGACTTGGCGATATTTTTTGGACTTGGCGATATTTTTTGGACTTGGCGATATTTTTTAGATGCATTAAGCCACTTTTAATGCTTTTTTCGTCTCTTTTATTTTTAACGGGAAAGTAGGCTAAAAATCAACCAATCAAAAAATTTAGTTCGAATATTGTTTGGATCTATCGCCAATAGCTGCAAAATGCCCTCGGTTCACGATACACAGCCATCTACCGGAGTTCTTCGAGAAAGAGAAATTAACGATTGGTTCATTTCTGAATTTAAATTTAAAAATCATCCAATCAAAAAATAACAAAGGCATTATCGGATTGCCGCAAGTTGGCGTTTAAAGTGGAACCCATCTCGACGGCAACGAAGCAAATGTTCTAGGCATTTAGTATTTAGGAGGCGTTGGTAAAATGCGCCACAAAGAGCCACTAGGTGGCGACGACTCAATTTTGTTAAACAGTGCGGATGCGACTTTTGTGCTTAGCACGGCAGTGTACTTCCAATATTCGATTTTTTAACTATTTCGTCCAAAAACAGCCACAGAGCATGAGCGCCAGACTAACGTCATTTTATTAAGGCTCAAAATTTTTCTACGTAAGCAAACAACATCGGGGGAGAACGGTTCGCTACTATACTAGACAGCAACTTATTTGGACAAGACATCATCATCACAACCTTATTTTACAATGCGCAACATAAAATCACACCACAATAGCTTTAATTTGATCTAAGGCTTGCTAAACTAGACAGCAACTTAACTTGACACTGAACGTCACTACGGGCGGAGCCAATAAGAACTCACAAGCAGTCAGCGATCTCCTCTCATTCGCCAAATAGGCTGTGACGGTTTATCTAGCTCGTTTTTCATAGGCTAACGTCACGCTGACGTCACGATGTTGTTGTCAAGAAACGTTGCAGTGCAGTATAGTCATGCTGAGTCGCGCTATCTTTGAATGGAAGCGGGATGAGTCAAAAACTAAGGCCCGAACTCCACATAAGCGGAAAATCGACGGAAACAGAAAGCAGAAACTGAAAAAACAGGTTTTTCCGCTTTCTGCTGGACAGAATCGCGGTAGACTCGGAAGTAGAAAATTTTCAACTTTTCTGCCGCTGCTCGCAAATTCCGCTTTTTAACAGCCAATAGGAGCTCGTCTTCAAGGAGCTCGTCTCATCGGATCCGTACTGCTCTTCTGCTCTGAAAACTACCTGTTCGGCGGAAACTCAACTGAAACAGAAATTCCGTTTCTGTGTACGCTTTCGGTTTTCTGCTCATGTGGAGTTCGGGCTTAAGTCATTTCTTGCCAAGCCGGGTTGCCAGATTTAAGAGCTGTAAGTACGGGGCAGGCTACTGGGGGGTTTAAAGATTGCATTTTGACCACCTTGACTCTAATATCAAACGTTTCTCCAAAACATAAATGAGCAAATAAAAAACTTAATGAGTACATTAACAATAATTTTAAAATATAGTTTAAAAAATTAAAAAATACGTTTTTAGAGTTAATGAAAATATTTCATAATACTCTGATTTCCCTCTGATTTTCAAATCTATTGAATATTCGCTAAGTTTTCAAGAACTTAGAATACATCAACATGTTGTATAGTTTAGCCTTTAGTATCAATAATAGTATTAAATATATTACTTTTATATTTATAAATAACGTGAATTTATCTTTTTTTCAAAGTTACATACATACATACATACATACAAACAAACAAGCCCACATGTGAAACCAATAAAAGCGCATTAAAAACTACATTTTTTTTTATCATTGCATAGCTATTTTTTTCATGAATATTAGTGGGAAAAGTTTTTAACACTAAATATTGTGAAAGTTCTTATTACTCTGCTATTAGCCTCCTTCTTCCTAGCGCAGGCCCGCTTTTTCGAATTTTACCAGGGAGACAAAGGGTATATATTCAATGTGAATTACACCAAAAAACAGCAAAAACTACACCCACTTTTGTGTAAATACGTCAGTAAACGACACGTTTGTTGAATTGATTGTGACAATGATTTCTGCTCTAACCACCAACATCAAACTTCAGAACAGAAAAACACGATTCAATCAATTTCATTATCACTCTATTTCACATTTTTAGTCTTACGTTATTTTTTATGAAAATAATGTTTCGTTTTGTGAAATGTTGCACTTAGCTTTGTATTCGGGACTTCAGCCGTCCTGTATCAAGGTTCCCTGAGACGCGGGACAATATTTCAAAAAACGGGACAGTCCCTTGAAATACGGGACGTCTGGCAACGCTGATTGCCAACAGTCTCCACCGTACCGCCTCCCAGCAAGCAAAACTTCTTGCCTCAAGATTGACGTGTCAATAAGGCAATCTTGCATCAATCTTGCCTCAAGATTGTTATGTTACTGATTTTCGATTGTCAGAGTCTTGCCACAAGATTGTCTGACAAGCATACAACCTAATATCAAGAAAATAGCAAGATAGGTTGTTTTTGTGGTCTTGCATAAAGATTGTCATGACAAGAAAATGTCAAGATCTTGATATTTTCTTGTCATGACAATCTGTATGCAAGATGTGCAGGAATGCTGGGTGTAAAACTCCGCGCATGCGCCTCTCTTCTATTGTGAGCGCTAATGATCTTGACGGCGACAATGAGATATCAAGAACATTCTTTCCAATCTTGACGCTGACAAGATTGATGCAATCTTGACGTTGCAAGACGAAATCAATGTTGATATGTCAAGATGTATGTAAGATTACATAAAGATTGTTATAACAATCTTTATGCAAGATTAAATACGCAATATCGACGCCGTCAAGACAATATCAAAATCCGTCAAGATTGCTGCAAGAAATTTTGCTTGTAGGGCTCCGGTAGGAACCAAATTTTATGCAGGTGCAGACTCGCCTTTGAACCTAACCTATACAAAGTTTTATCTTCCAAGAACCACATTTGGAGGAGCTAGGATCATTAAGAAAGTGCTCCAAAATGGCGGATTAGCTTCGTGAAACGAACAGTCACGTTTAGGCTAAACCGTCATTTGCGGCCATTTCGGAACCCCCCTTTTTTTCCCTTTCTTTTTGAGCGGGGCCGGGTTAAAGATTTGGAGCCCCACAGGCATTTGAAATGAGGGGGCCCCTTGACCGTATGAATTTGATAAATGAGATTTTAAATAACTGATATATATACTGCGCAAATACAGGGTGTCCACTCCTATCGTGGACCAATAGCTAATTTCTAAACCGTTAGAGTTAAGCATATAGTTCCTTTAGGAAAAAATCTCCAAATTACGAAAGGAGTTTTGGGTCTATTCAATGTTTTTCAAAAAATCAATTTTGAAAGAGTTACGAAATTTAAATTTTTATACAGCCCCCCAGTCCTGTCAATCATATTTAGTAAAACCTTCTTGTCACTGTAAGGTTTAAAACTAAAAACAATACCACAACTGTTCTACCACAAAAATTGACCGAGTTATGACGTTTTGAAAAAACAAGATTTTGAAGGATTTTGCATACGGTCCCTTAAGCGATCTCTCGATGACGTCATGAAATAATGCAAAATCTTCATTTTTCAAAACGTCATAACTCGGTCAATTTTTGTGGTAGAACAGTGATTTTTTTTTTAGTTTTAAACGTTACAGTGTCAAGAATGCTTTACCAAACATGATTGATAGGACTGGGGGGCTGTATAAAAATTTAAATTTCGTAACTCTTTCAAAATTTGATTTTTTGAAAAACATTTAATAGACCCAAAATTCCTTTTGTAATTTGGAGATTTTTTCCTAAATGAATTATATGCTTATCTCTAACGGTTTAGAAATTAGCTATTCGTCCACGATAGGAGTGGATACCCTGTATATATATATATATATATATATATATATATATATATATATATATATATATATATATATATATATATATATATATATATATATATCGGATCTCGAAAACGGCTCTAACGATTTTAATAAAATTTTGCATTTTGATATAGTTTTGGTTTTTGAGTTCATCTACATCGGCGTTTTTTCAGTAAAAACGCGAGTTTTCACAAAAAAAACCCGTTTTTTTGTGCCGACATTGAAAGTTTGAGAAGCTTTCTTTTCGCCATTTTCTTTATGATTACTATCATTGTTACTGTTTCATAGCAACCACGTTTAATTATAACAATGGATTTCATATTTAATCACATCAGACGTTACCATCGAAACTCAAAATAGGAGTTTCGATGGTAACGCATCAGCGTAAATTTAAATTTTTATGGTATTTGGCAAATGAGTTTTGGCAACACGTTAAAATTGTTATCGTTTTTGAAGAGATTGATCAAAATAAAGTTAATTTGGTGTGGTTTTACAGTGTGCATCGTTTAAATAAGGTTGTGTTTTTGAACTAAATTACGGCTGTTTTAAATGCGTAATTGCAACCAACGGCTTGAAAATGCGGAACTACTTTGATGTCCCCCACCCCAGAAATTTGGTGACTTTTTTTTTCTCGCCAAGAAAAATACCTGTTTTTGGCGCAACAAACTTGCGTTTTTGCTACAAAACTTTTTTAAAAAACTCAAAAAATGGTACAAAATACAAGAAAATACCAAATTTGGTAACCGCAAAAACTTTGGTAACACCAAAATAAGAAATGGCAAACCTAAAAAGTCCGTAGGGAGTGCCAGATTTGGCGCTTAATTTTGGAGGGGGGTTTCAAAGTTGTACCAAAAATGCTTTTCAAGTTCATCTAAAATAAGTACTTCGAACTTTAGAAAAAAAAACATAATTTTACAAACCTATTTTTTTTTAACCGAGCGACCTTGGTCGCTAGGTACTATCTTTAAACGAGCAATACTTGTATATATTTCGGATCTCGAAAACGGCTCTAACGATTTTAATAAAATGTTGTACACTAGGTGGCCAAAAGTATCCGCCACACTTTCAAAAACTCACATTTTTAAGCATATCTCGAGAAATAAGTGATCAATTGCTCTTCAACTTTAGTCAGATAAAATATAAGCTTCACCGAACATTTCTAAGTTGAAATTAAATTACCTTTGCATTTGGGGGACGGTTGAAAGAAAAACCGCTTTTTGACCATAACTCTTCGAAAATAGCTCGGAATAAGCTATCAATTTCAGAAATTAATTAGCATACTATGTATAATTACTGTACAAATTTTTATGAACGTACCACTCTTACTTCCGAAGATATGAATTATTTTTCAAAAAACGGCAATTTAATTTGAAGGGTTTTTGCTCATAACAAGCAGAGTTTTTGATCAAACCTTATCAAAACTTCAGGAAAGATTACAAAATACAAGAGAAAGAACATACTAAAACGGTAAACAAAAATATTAAAATTCCGGTGAGATATGAACGTTAAAAGGAAATAATTTTTCACGGCGCATGCACGAACGACACAAATTTATAACTACAAAAATATTGTAGCCTGGTTTATACTGCATCTTATAAAAAAAGTTCCAGTTGAATATCATGAAATTTGAAAAAGATATCAGCGATCTAGTGAGCTGTATTTCATTCATTCGCAGACAATACATAAATAGTGAGGGACTTTCCACAAAGAGCTATTTTTAAATTAAAGGTTATTGCGTCATCGTTCAAAACCAACGTTTCAGGGAGTGTCCGGATACTTTTGGCCACCTACGAAAAAATGCTCGATTGTCACCACACTATTTGTTTACAACCCCTCGATATTTATGTATTGTCTGCGAATGAATGAATTACAGCTCACTAGATCACTGAAATCTTGTTCAATTTTTACGATATTCAGCTGGAACTTTTTTTATAAGATACAGTATAAACCAGGCTACAATATTTTTGTAGTTATAAGTTTGTGTCGTTCGCACCGCCCATGCGCCGTGAAAAATTATTTCCTTTTAACGTTCATAACTCATCAGATTTTTAATATTTTTATTTACCGTTTTAGTATGTTCTTTCTCTTGTATTTTGTCATCTTTCCTGAAGTTTTGATAAGGTTTGATCAAACACTCTGCGTGTTATGAGCAAAAACCCTTCAAATAAAATTGCCGGTTTTTTGAAAAATGTTTCATATCTTCGGAAGTAAGAGTGGTACGTTCCCAAAAATTTGCACAGTAATTATACATAGTATGCTAATTAATTACTGAAATTTATAGCTTATTCCGAGCTATTTTCGAAGAGTCATGGTCAAAAAGCGGTTTTTCTTTCACCCCCCCCCCTTCTTGTCGTCCCCCAAATGCAAGGGTAATTTGATTTCAACTTGGAAATGTTCGGTGAAGCCTTTATTTTGTCGGACTAAAGTTAAAGAACAATTGATCACTTATTTTTCGAGATATGCTTAAAAATGTAAGTTTTTGAAAGTGTCCCGGATACTTTTGGCCACCTAGTGTATTTAGATAAAGTTTTGTGTTTGAGTTCATCTACATCGGTGTTTTTTCTGTAAAACACGAGTTTTCGCAAAAAAACCCGTTTTTTGTGCTTTCATGAAAAGTTGGAGAAGCTTTCTTCCTCCATTTTCTTTGTGATTACTATTATTGTTACTGTTTAATAGTAACCACGTTATATTATAAAAATGGGTTTCATATCACATCAGCGTAAATTAAAATTTTTATGGTATTTGGCAAACAAGTTTTGGCAACACGTTAGAATTGTTATTGTTTTTGAAAAACAAATGGCCCAAATGGCTAAAATTGCTGTAGTCAATCCCTAAATGTGTTTTAGAATATGCTTAAAATTTCTTCACTTTCGTCAACTATTATTGAGGATAAATGAGCTTTTTTATTTCCTTTTAAATATGATCATTGATTCGTGATTCAAACGAACTGAGCTTACACGTTTCTTATTATTCTGTGCAAAAAAATTGGGGGTGCGAACCCCTTATTTGCCGCCCCTGTATACATATATATATATATATATATATATATATATATATATATATATATATATATATATATATATATATATATGTATATATATATATAAACTAGCAAAAATACCCGGCGTTGCCTGGGTCAGTAATAATATTGAGAAACAATTTATATACTCACCTTTGTTTCTTTTTTCCTGAACTGAAGGAACTCAAAACTTGCCGCTTTGACGATTCTTAAAATGTCGCCAAATTTTTGGGTAAACTGTTTTGGGACACCTAGGATAATTTTGCTCCCCTCCTTACTTTATGAAAATACATTAAGTATTATTATGTCACTAATTTTTGTCAGAGAAATAGTCATCAAATGCTGATATACTATTGCGGACTATAAAATGACGTTAAAAGTTTTTGTCCTAATGATTTCGAAATTAAGAGGAAACATTTAGCAATTATTTGTGCAAAAATGCAAATTAATGGTAATTTTAGTCTTGTTTAAGGGTTTTATTAATTTAGTATGTGGATTACTTTACTTTTTGACATACTTTTAAAAAGGTTTTTAATGCATACATATGGAATTGGAAAACAAAAGAAAAGAAAAAACTCAACTTTTCAAATATGGGAGTATTATATCGATGATTAAGATTTTGCCGCAGTCGATAAATATCAGACAATAATCGTTTTATTTTGGTTACGTCGTGTAAAAAGTAAAGTATTATTACGTAGTCTTTGGCACAAAAACTGGTGTCAGTTGAAAAAATCGCCGAGAATCTCAGTTACTAAAATCTTGCACCAAATTTAGCAAAATTCCTGTTCAATCGGATACTAAGAAACTGCCCTATTATAAGTACCCCGAGAAAGTGACAAATCAACGCAAACAAATTTTAAAAAATGCCGTTAAGTTGTATTTAAAACTCCATCAAATTGGAAAATAATGAACCTAATCTATTTATTAGTTGCCAATCTCTTCTAGCGGTTACGTTATCGATACTCTAAAACACATATTTACAAAACTCGAGAAAATAATTAACGTAGTGAACAATCTTCTAATAAAGGAATACAATTTATTCTACAAAATAATATTTGCACGTCTCAAAGCAACTTAAAACTAAGACTACAAAATGTTTTAAGTAAAAATCATGATAAGCTCATTAGAGAGCGGGCGCGCGAGCGTTTCCAATGTCTATGTAAAAGCCTGGATATTAAATATGAAGCTGAAAAAAAATTACATTTTGATTTGACTTGAGAAAAGCCTTGAACATTTAATGCGAAAAGCGGAAATGATACACGCAATTCTAGCTATCGACAGGGAGTTGAGATGATACACTAAATACTGAATTAGTTTGTTGAAAGCCTTCGCGGATTTATGCGAAAAATGTACCTTAAATTGGAATGAAAAAAGCGCTACCAATCGAACTTTTTCGAATATCGTTATAAATTATAGCCTATGTGTTATTCTGATGTATAAGCTACATTATGGTAAAAGTTTCATGAAAATCCGTTCAGTAGTTTTTGCGTGAAAGAGAAACAAACATCCAAACATCCAAACATCCAAACTTTCGCATTTATAATAGTATTAAGATATATACCTGGGGACCGAGCCCACTCGGTTAAAAAAAAAAAAAGATTTGTAAACTCGTGTTTTTTTCTAAAATTCGAAGTACGTATTTAGATAAACTTGAAAAGCATTTTTTGCCTTTGGTTGCAATTACGCATTTAAAACAGCCATAATTTGTTTTAAAAAACACAACCTTATTTAATCCATGCTCACCGTAAAATCACACCCAATTTCATTTCATTTGGCGCCGAAAGCGCGGGAGGGGATGATGAGAATGGATGCAGAGTCCCTGTTCTCCAGTACGCATTTGGTTACAGTTTGTTTTGACTTTCACTTCACTTCACACTCCAAGGTTCCCCCCGTACATACCACAACTCGTGGTTTAACGGGGATGGGGCCCCGAAGAGCGCTCTGTTCATTTTTTAACCAGGCCGAGCAAACCCTTAGCCCAGCATGCCACAGAGGTATCGTTTCACTTGGAGGATTATATGACCACGAACATTTTTAACGTCCCCTAGCCACCATTAATGAAAACGGTGGATCTTCGATCGACTGGGCTTCATCTATATGATCCGCCCGGGACCCTCCGGTTACGAGTCCGACGACTTACCGATCGGACTACCGCGGCCCACACCCAATTCTAACTTTATTTTGATTGATCTCGTTTAAATTTCAAAAACAATAATTATCTAATTATCACGTGTTGCCACAACTCGTTTGCTAAATACCATAAAAATGTAAATTTACGTTAATGTGATTAAAAATGAAATCTATTGTTATAATGAAACTTTTGAATAAGTAAAACAGCCTGTATAAGAGACTATATCTAGTGAAGCCTTGCTTTAACATTTCAAAAACAATAACAATTTAACGTTGCCAAATACCATAAAATTTAAACTCGCGCTGATGTGATTAAATATGAAATCGATTGTTATAATTAAACGTCGTTGCTAAGAAACAGTAACAATGAAATTAATCATAAAGAAAATGGTGAAATAAAAGCTTCTCAAACTTTCAATGAAGGCACAAAAAAAAACGGGTTTTTTGTGAAAACTCGCGTTTTTACAGAAAAAACGCCGACGTAGATGAACTCAGAAACCAAAACTCTATCTAAATACAAACTTTTATCGAAATCGTTAGAGCCGTTTTCGAGATCCGAAATATATATATATATATACAAGAATTGCTCGTTTAAAGATATTAGATATATATTTATTTCGGATCTTGAAAACGGCTTTAACGATTTTGATAAAATTTTGTATTTAGATAAAGTTTTGGTTCTTGAGTTCATTTACATCGACGTTTTTTTCTATAAAAACGCGAGTTTTCACAAAAAAATTCGTTTTTTTTGTGCCTTCATTTTAAAAGTTTGAGAAGCTTTCTTTCGCCATTTTTATTTTGATTACTATTACTGTTACTGTTTCATAGCAACCACGTTTTATTGTAACAGTGGATTTCACATTTAATCACATCAGCGTAAATTTAAAGTTTTATGGTATTTGACAAACGAATTTTGGCAGCACGTAAGAATTGTTATTGTTTTTGAAATGTTAAAGAGACCGATAAAAATAAAGTTATTGTGGTGTGATTTCATCTCATTTCATTTCATTTAGCGCAGGAGGGGTTGATGAGAATGGATGCAGAGTCCCTATTCTCCAGTACGCATTTGGTTTCAGTTGGTTTTGACTTTCACTTCACTTCACACTCCAGGGTGCCCCAGTACATACCACAACTCGTGGTTTGACCGGGATGTGGCCCTGAAGAGCGCTTTGTGCTTTTTGAACCAGACCAAGGGCCGAGCAAACCCTTGGCCCCACGGTGCGCATCGTTAAAATAAGGTTGTGATGATGATGTCTCGTCCAAACAAGGTTGTGTTTTTAAAAATAAATTACATCTGCTTTAAATGCGTCATTGCAACTAAGGGCTTTAAAATGCTTTTCTAGTTTATTTAAATAAGTACTTCGAACTTGAGCAAAAAATGCGATTTTACAAACCTCTTTTTTTTTTAACCGAGTGGGGCTCGCTCGCCATCTACTACTGGAGTACAAGGAGGCGTCGTTCGAACGAAATCTGGAAAGCCATTATACTGGTTTAGTTTATTTGTCAACTACATGCGAACGAACTTATTTTGTGCCACATCTCGAACAACATGACTATACTACAAATGGACCGCAAAGTTTTACAGGACCTGTTGGTAAATCTTTGAAAGATTGGGAACACCATCCGGTTGTGTTTTTAAAAAGCTGTGTTGCACTCTCCAGAAAATGACTCATAGAAAGACTTAAGCGCAGATCAACTTCTCTATTTGTTGGAAATATGTCAGCTGATGACAGGCAGGACATACCAGTTTTGGCAATGCGCAGAAACTTAAAGGCAAAGAAACCTCCGTGGCATATTATTCGTACATTTGCAATTCCCGAGTCCAACTTTGGAGCTGCTGACTACGTTGATATAATAACTTGGGCGAATGGGAGAGTCACTGAGCCGCCATGAACCAATCGCTTCGATGATCAAGTTATTAGAGGGTGCATCATGAATCCACCAACTACCAATAATATCACACTATCCAATATCAGGCTATTCCCCCTGTCACAATCGAGTCACTGAAGATGTGTAACGAGCTAGTCTCGAAGCGAAATTAATTTAACCTGACGGTTGGCATAGTTACGGTGCTATGGACCTTTTCCTCATTTATCTTTTGCAACAATGGTTAAATGAAAACCCTTAAAATGGCTTTGCACGTAGACAATTATTCTATTGAGAAATCGACGGAAATAAAGCACAACTTTTTCTTAGAAATTTTTGCCGCATCAATATCAATTTAGGACTATAAAATAATAATAATATGACAAAAACATCGTGACGTCAGCCTATGAAAAACGAGCTAGATAAAACGTCACAGCCTACTTGGCGAATAAGAGGAGATAGCTGACTGCTTGTGAGCTCTTATTGGCTCCACCCGTAGTGACGTCAGTGCCAAGTTAAGTTGCATTCTAGTATAGATTTGTCGGAAAACGTTGAGAAATAAGTGAGACATGAGGATATAAATAAAAGCGTAAGCCTCGTTCGATTAGCATAAAATGAATAAAATGCCTCGACAGCAAGTGCATAAAGAAAAAGAGTGGAGTCGTTATCTTTCGTACGGTTTCCATGGAGACGACGCAAAATTTCTAAACTTGATGCGCCTATTCTAAAGTAACCGAGTGCAGTGACTCCGCTTCGGTTTGTGGACCTACCAGACGAGATGGATTCATTAAAACGTGTTTGGAGTCACGCCAACAAATGCCAGTTTTCAACACTAACATACAACAGACCAGTATGAGCAGAAATTTTAATCATTTTCGTCCATACGACTGTAAGTATAACCATTAACCAACCACTTAACCGATGCATCTACAAATTGGCGATTTCTATGATTTTATAGAATGTTTAACATCATGGTTTTAGTAGTAAATAATTATATTTTTAAGAGATATTTTATATTCAGGATGTTTATTTCATAGAACAACTTTTCCACGCTGGTCAAAGATGATTATTGAAAAAAAAAGGTTGGAAACTAAAATCTAAAAAATGGCAATTTTTATGGTTTTGTTAAATGTTTGACGTTTTTGGGGCAGTATTAAATATCAATATTTTCCAAAGATATTTTTTATATTCAGGACTAGCTGCTGCCTGGGCGCTTATTAATACAACATATCCAATTATAGAAAGAGATGAGCCTTAAATGGATAATTCATCGTTAATAGTAATCCTCGTTAGAAAATACTCCTATTTAAATGCGTTAAATGTTATCCATCGCATTCTTAAAGGCTTATCTCTATTACTCTATCTGTTCAAAATTGAAAGAAAATGGCCATTTTGAGACAGAAAATTTGAATTTTGAGCTTTTAGGATTTTTTTTAAAATTTCAATGCATATTTGAATGATAGTGCGTGGAGGAACCTCTGTGTCGAGTTTGACGAACATCCGACGAAAACTGCGGATTTATTTGTATGAGAAACAAACATACAAATATATATATATATATATATATATATATATATATATATATATATATATATATATATATATATATATATATATGCATCCATTTTCACATGCATAGATATTGACTTGATAGAGCAACTTTCCCACCCCGCCCAATGTGGTAGATAGGCGTCATTGCGGCACTCACATTCTGAGGAGCGAAATCTGTAAATGCGTTTTCTCTGCCAATGTACGCTTGCGGCAGGGATGCCACGGACCAGGGACGCTGTGGAGGAGAACAACTTCGAAATGCTTCCGACACTACTTCGGCCGATTCTCGCATAAAATAACCCCCTGAATCCGAGTGTGACCACCGTTTTCCCATTACACGTACTAATTTTTAATACGCTTTCACATGTGGGTTTGTTTGTTTGCATGTATGTTACTCTTAATGAAAGATAAAATTTGCGTTTTGTACAAATATAAAAGTAATATATTTAATACTATTGTTGAAACTAAAGGCTAAACTGTGTTACAAAATAAATATGCTTCAGTTGTTTGTACGTAACTCTGAATCTTTACTAATATATAAAGCTGTAGAGTTTGTTTGTTTGAACGCGCTAATCTCAGGAACTACTGGTTCGATTTGAAACATTCTTTTTGTGTTGAATAGTCCATTTATCCAGAAAGATTTTAGGCTATAGTTTGAAAAGATTCGATAATCCATTTGTTTTTTATTCGAATTCAAGGCAATTTTCTCATAAATCGCCGAATACTGGGGTTAAAAATTACTTGCACATATTAATGTTACATATCGTTGGAAGCAGAAAAATTTTGTCCGTCCTATGCAGTTTGTTCCGATTCTCTGACTTAAACACAGCACGAGTTATTCAATTTTTAAACTTGCCTTTTGCAAGGCTTCACCCGATTTCTTGCAATACTTGGTTCATTAAAACCATCAATAAAAAATAAACTAATTATTCCACAGTTTTGATTTTTACGCCATTGGATAGAGCGATATTTTGAACCCCAGAATTGATTCGACTTACAGTCGAAGAACCAAGCTTTTATCTCCACTTGAAAAAAAGATACAAGTGCTTGAACTTTGAGTTCGAAAACCTCTTTCCTGAAAAAACTATTAACGTTTTATTGCGTTGCTATGGCTGACATCTTTTAAATTCATTGTTGGGGTCTTTTTCTTCATTTCGTTTCTTAAAAGCATTTCATTTCAAGGCAAATAATGCGATCGTCCGTGTTTCACTTGAATTCCTGCATACTTAATGGCTTATATTTTTTTTCTGGTACCATTTTGAAAATGTGTTTCAAATTAAATTGTAATTCATGTTTTTAGCAGGGATTTTTTTTTTTTTTGACTCCGATCTAAATATTAAAACAACTTTTTTGTTTGGAATTTTGCAATTAATGTTACAAGAAGAGAGCAGTTTGGAAATATTTGTTTTTGGTAGGGAATTGTACACTCAGGCACATTGAAAATAGCGACCCAAGAAGAAAGCATCGGATTGAAATGAAATTTAATACACATAATGATACAGATGAGATATTCACTTGATCTCAAAATCAAAACAAAGGAACGAATACAGGGCGTGCAAGGACAGAATACAGAGCAACTTCGATAGCACGTTGGACCACCTTTAGCTGCAATACATGCCGCCACACGGTCCGACATTGAGTTGATTAGACGCCTGATGTTGTCCTGAGGCAGATGGGTCCACAAATTTGTAACAGCCAACTCCAAATTACGCACAGAGTGACACGATGGCATCTAACGTTTTAGCTGATCCCACACATGCTCTATGGGGGATAAGTCGGGGAGCGGGTCGGTCATGGAAGAGTCTGAAAATGACGTAGGAAGTCTCGAGCAACTCTTGCTGTGTGCGGACGAGCATTATCTTGCTGTAAGATTTCCCCTGGGAGACTATTTAGGAAAGGTCCTACATGGGGTCGAAGAATATCATCAACGTAACGTTGGCCGGTTAAGTTTCCATGCATCACAATTAGATTGGACCGACTATCATAGGATATGGCCCAACAGACCATTACACCGGCTGTGCGGGCAGTGTGACGTAGAACAGTGTGGGAGGAATTGTACTTCTCACCTGGGCGCCTTTACACCCGTACGCGGTTATCATCAGTCCCTAATACAAACCGAGACTCATCACTAAACACAACTTTTTGCCAATCTGTGACATTCCACATTGATCTGGCTTGGCACCGCTGTAGACGCAGTCGCTAATCAATCCGACGATTTCTTCTTGGGTCGCTATTTTCAATGTGCTTGAGTGTATTTGTTTATTAGGAAGAGTGTTAAATATGTGCTACTTGACATTGTTTTTATTCCTGAGGAAGCATGTGCAAATAATGCGATTGACTTTTTTATGCGGGAAAGTTTTTTAGCGAGTCGCTTTAGCGGGGAGTAGTTTTTTGAAACCGGTTTCGCTAAAACTTTCCTCCCTCCTTTAAATGCGAGCCACCTTGGCGGCGAGTAATTTGTTTTATAAGTTTCCTTACTACTTTAAAGGTGAGCCGCCTTGGCGGCGAGTAGATTGCTGAAACTTTTCTCGCTACTTTAAAGGCGAGCTGCCTTGGCGGTTATATATCATTACTGAAACTTTCCTCGCTACTTTAAAGGTGAGCTGCCTTGGCGGTTATTTCTCATTATATACCGCCTTGACGGCGAGTAGTTTATTTAAATTTTCATCACTACTTTAAAGCCCGTGCAACGCCGGGCCCCACAGCTAGTAAGAGATAAAATTCACGTTCTCTGCAAACATAAAAGTAATATATTCAATACTATTATTAATACTAAAGGCTAAAATATATTACAAAATAAATATTTTTCAGTTGTGAAGTTTTAATCCAACGTTAGAGATGCACAAATATGCAGGTATACCGCAGACACGTGTTTCGAGGCTACAAGGAGCCTCTTTTTCAATGCAAGAGGTGTGAGCTTTAGGATGAAGAGTCATCCGATAAAAGCAACACTTTCCAACAAAAGACAGTATAAATAGCAAGAACTGGATATTAACAAAACAAACAAGACAATGCTTAGAGCCGAAATTTATTGCATGAAACCATCAAGAAAAACCCGTTAAGAAATAAATTTCCAAAAAATCCTAAAGATAATAAACATTGTCAAATGAATGAAACTACATATGAATAAAATAGCAATAAATTTGCAAATAGGAAAATTAGGTACCGAAGCAATTGTAACACACGGAAAAACAGCAGAAAGAAAACAGAATGAAATAAATTGAAATGAAATTAGTCAAAAATGTGTGCAAAAAAATTGAAAAGGTAAATTAATTAATTAGTAAAGATAAGCGACACGAAAAGCCAAAAGGCTGACAAATATAATTTATACAAATGGACGCCAAACAGCAGAAACGTAAGGAATAGCATTTAGATCGTTAACTAATTTAGAACTGTTTTTCAAAATGTAGAAGGATTCCTTAAAATCAAGATCTGAATGGGTTGTGGTATTTTTGGACAATTTGAAAATAATTAAAACGAAAGAATGATTCCTATCCCAACAATGTTGCGCAATACTAGACGTATTTAATTGTTGCTTTTTCACATCATTCTGATGTTCTTTTAAGCGGAATTTCAAAGTACGTCGCGTTTGGCCTATATAGGAGAGATTGCAAATGCAATTAATTTTATAAATACCACAACTGTTAAGAGGATGAATGGGATCTAATTGATCCTAAAGCTCACACTTCTTGCATTGAAGAAGGGGTTCCTTGTAGCCCCGAAACACGTGTCTGCAGTATACCTGTATATTTGTGCTTTCTTAACATTGAATTAAAACTTCACACCTGAAACATATTTATTTTGTAATATATTTTAGCCTTCAGTATTGTAACGAGTCCGTAGCACCTTCAACTTTCTTTAAATGAGCATTCCAATCTTGAGGAAGTAACTATACATTTATTAACAATTATGTACACTATTTACAATAGGAGCAGGAAACAATTGCTAAACATCCAGCAATTAGGTGGCAAACAGTACACTGTACTCTCAACAGTAACTCAGCACCACGTATCTAACGTGAACAGTAATTAAGCAATTACAAAAGCAAAACAAACTCTCAGAAATCCAATCTGAAAAAAACTAACTGACTAACAACTGTGTTCAAGGCTATTTTTACTCAAGAGGAAATTTCGACAACGTTCTAGCAATATCCGGAGTGTTCCGATTCATTCATAACTTGAATAATCCATTCAACAAATTCTAGTGATAAAAAGAAAAACCACGCGAAAATGTCTTCATGCTTATTAAATGTAGGGCAAGTGTAAAAACTACAAAGCGTTACAGGGTCGGTATACAAATGGCAGAAGTGACATCTTCAGATACTTTTGCAACATGTCGCAGATAAAACCAAAACTAGTGAAAATGATGCAAGGCAGGAAAAACTACAACTATTTACAAGATTTGTAACAGTATTAATAATAGTATTAAATATATTACTTTTATCTTTGCAAAGAACGTGAATTTTATCTCTTATTCAGAGTTACGTACAAACAACTGAAACATATTTATTTTGTAACACAGTTTAGCCTTTAGTTTCAACAATAGTATTAAATATATTACTTTTATATTTGTACAGAACGCAAATTTTATCTTTCATTAAGAGTAACATACATGCAAACAAACAAACCCACTTGTGAAAGCGTATTAAAAATGGGTACGTGTAATGGGAAAACGGTGGTCACACTCGGATTTAGGGGGTTATTTTATGCGAGAATCGGCCGGAGTAGTGTCGGAAGCATTTCGAAGTTGTTCTCCTCCACGGCGTCCCTGGTCCGTGGCATCCCTGCCGCAAGCGTACATTGGCAGAGAAAACGCATTTACAGATTTCGCTCCTCAGAATGTGAGTGCCGCAATGACGCCTAAATCACTGTATCTACCACATTGGGTGGGGTGGGAAAGTTGCTCTATCAAGTCAATATCTATGCATGTGAAAATGGATGCATATATATATATTTATATGTTTGTTCCTCATACAAATAAATCCGCAGTTTTCGTCGGATTTTCATCAAACTCGACACAGAGGTTCCTCGAGCATTCAAATAGGCATTGAAATTTTAAAAAAATCCTAAAAGCTCGAAATTCAAATTTTCTGTCTCAAAATGGCCATTTTCTTTCCATTCTGAAAAGATAGAGTAATAGAGATAAGCCTTTCAGAATGCAAATGGATAACATTTAACACATTTAAATAGGAGTATTTTCAAACAAGGATTACGATTAACGATGAATTATCCATTTAAGGCTCACCTATTTCATTTTAGCATGAAATAGGTTAAAAACAATTATAATTGGATATGTTGTATTAATAAGCGTCCGGGCAGCGCCGGGAAATAAGCTAGTAAATAAATAAAAAAAAAATTTTGCAAAATCTCTAAGTATAATACTAAATAGGTTTTTTTTAAAAAAGATTTTACCAGCAAAACAAATCGGGGCCTGATTTGGGGTTCTTTCATGCATATCATTCCCAACCAAACTGCTTTCAAACACCAAATTCAGTAAATAAATAAAATGAAGGAATATGAAAAGCTCTTCATTGCGATATTTATGAGTCACCGGGCAAACTTGAATGGTCTCGTCGATAAAACAGACGCTCAAGACGCAAAAAACGTTCTCCGAATTTCCGTTTCAGAGAGGCACCCCCCTCCCCCCCCCCCATTTTGGAGGATTTGCGAATGCGTCTCTTCCCTCTGCTGCCAACAATGAGAAAAAGTCTAATTGTCCTTTTTTTACTTTCTTCTCGAACCGCAGTCAAGAAACTACTTCGACTTCTACTTCTACCGCTTCCCGGCATGCACCCGCGGACCACAATTCCTCGGGGTACCGTGACGCTAAATGGCCGTCTTCTTCTCGAAGCGAAGGAGATGAAAAAAGGAATGGGGGGGGAGGGAGGGGGGCAGAGGAGTAAAATAAACAGAAGAAGCGAAAAAGGAATCTCGAATTCATCAGCCTCGATGGAGACTTCTTCAAATCCGGCGCAGCACTACTGGAGAGTGAGGCTGAGCTGCCTCGGCGGCCATTTTGGTGCACAGTGGCGTATATACATAAAAATATATATAAATATATATATATATATATATTACATATACATATACATATACATATATACATATGCATATACATATATACATATACATATACCTATACATATACATATATACATATACATACACATATACATATATATACATATACATACACATATACATATATATACATATACATATACATATACATATATATATATATATATATACATACATATATATATATATATATATATATACATATACATATACATATACATATACATATATATATACATATACATATACATATATATATATATACATATACATATACATATATATATAATATACATATACATATACATATATATATATATATATATACATATACATAATACATATATATATTATACATATACATATATATATATATAATATATACATATACATATACATATACATATACATATACATATATACATATATAATATATTATATATATATATATATATATATACATATATACAGGGTGTCCACTCCTATCGTGGATCAATAGCTAATTTCTAAACCGTTAGAGATAAGCATATAGTTTATTTAGGAAAAAATCTCCAAATTACGAAAGGAATTTTGGGTCTATTCAATGTTTTTCATAAAATCAAATTTTGAAAGAATTACGAAATTTAAATTTTTATACAGCCCCCAGTCCTATCAATCATATTGTTACAAATCTTGTAAATAGTTGTGGTTTTTCCTGCCTTGCTTTATTTTCATTAGTTTTGGTTTTATCTGACGTCATGTTGCGAAAGTATCTGAAGATATCACTTTTATCACTTGTATACCGGCCCTGTAACACTTTGCAGTTTTTACACTTGCCCTAACTTTAATAAGCGTGAAGACATTTTCGCGCTGAGTGTGTTTTTGTTTTCTTTTTACTAGAAGTTTCGTGAATGGATTGTTCGAATTTATCAATGAAACAGAATACTCCAGATATTTCTAGAACGTAGTAGAAATGTCCTTCAGAGTATAAAAAGCTGGCCTTGAACACAAGTCAGTTAGTTTTTCTCAGATGGGATTCTGAGAAGCTCGCTCGTTATATTCGCTTGGGCGGATGTTTGTTTTGCTTTTGTAATTGCTTAATTACTGTTCACGTTAGATACGTGGTGCTAAGTTACTGTTGAGAGTACAGTGTACTGTTTTGCTACCTAATTGCTGGATGTTTAGCAATTGATTCCCGCTTTATTGTAAATAGTGTATATACTTGTAAATAAATTTATAGTTACTTCCTCAAGATTGGACTGCTCATTTGAAGAAAGTTGAAGGTGCTACGGACTCGTTACAATTTTGGCGCCCAACGTGGGGCATCTTCAAGGACTTTCTTGGAATTATCTGTGAACTTGGACTTTTCTTCCTAAGGACTTTTTGAATTCGGAATTTTATGGTGATTACTCGAGCAATGGATGAACAACTGAAACAACTCCTTGATGCGATCAACGCTGTTAAAAGTGACCTCAAGAATGATATGGCGACGCTGGCTACTAATCAAGAACAATTAAAGAATGAGCTATCTACTAATCAAGAACAATTAAAGAATGAGCTGGCTACTAATCAAGAACAATTAAAAAAGGATCTAGCTGAAGAAATTAAAAGCGATCTAACGTCAATGAAAAGTTTGGTGGAAAGTAAATTTACCAATATGGAAAATAAAGTGGAGGCTCTAGAAGAGAAAGTTGACAGCGTTGAAGATCGAATTACCACAGTAGAAAATCACGTGGAAAAGAAAATTAAAGAAATTGAATCAAAGTTATCAGCATCCTCCAACAACTCAAGTGACTGTGTAGCTGCAGCTGGAACTTCTCGTCCATCCATCAAACTGGCCACGTTTGACGGGAAGACCTCGTGGAATATTTACAAGAAGCAGTTCCTCATCGTTGCAGAAGCAAACTCCTGGGACTCTTCCACGAAAGCCTGTCACCTTGCAGCCTCGCTGAGAGGGGATGCAGCCGACATACTACAGACCTTCCCAGAGGACAAGCACCGCGACTTCGATGCCTTATCATCGGCCTTGGAGCTTCGCTTTGGCGAAGCATGCCAAAAAGAATTCAGCCAACTCCAGCTGAAATCCAGACTCCAGAGGGCTGGAGAGACTCTACAAGTTTTTGCAGCAGACGTTGAGAGGCTTTCCCATCTCGCCTTCTCGGACTGTCCTTCGGGTGTTCGCGATAGCCTGGCCCTGAACTACTTCATAGATGGAGTGCGAAATCCAGAAGTTCAGATGGCTCTCCGGATGGCGGACATTAAGGATCTTAAATCCGGTCTGGTCTACGCAATGAAGTTCGAGGCTGCACAGCAAACATCCCGCAAGGATCGCCATACAATCAGAGGCGTAGAAGTGAGTGACCCGGATTTGAACTCAACTTGTCTCTCGGAAATTAAGCGACAAATCAACGAGATCTCGGGGACCCTGAAGAAGATTACTGCTCGCAAAGACCAGAGTAGACAACCACTGAAGTGCTGGAAATGTGGCGGTGAGGGCCACGTACGAAGGAATTGCGAAGCTCGCCAAGAAAAGAAGACGTCTCCCAAAGTTTTCCAGATTTCCCCAAGAAGTGGCGGCTGCAACGGACTCTTCATTTACGCTTATGTGAATGGGTTTCCCTGCGAAATGATTGTGGACACAGGAGCCAACGTTACCATTATTAAGACTGATGTGGCTCGTCAATTTGGACTCAAGATCTTATGGACGCCGCCCTGCGTTACTCTTCAAACTGTGACAGGTGACAAAATCAAGATTGAAGGAAAAGTGAACTTAGAAATAATGTTCGGGAGTGCCACTTACCATCACACGGCATTCGTAGCTGACATTACAGATCCCTTCATTCTCGGACTGGACTTTTTGAGAAAATTTGATTTTTCTATTGACTTTAAAAATAATGAGCTGCACTCGATGAGGGAAGACATAGTGATTTTCAATACCGAAAATAACTTAAAATCCGCTCATCAAATAATAGCCCAAACAGATTTATCGATTCCCTCTAGATCAGAAGTACTAATACCTGGCTCCATCAAGGAAAATAACGGTTTTAAATTCGGCCTAATTGAATATCCTAACCAGAGTAATAGCCCAAAAGGAGTACTAGTGGCATCTACGCTTGTGGACCTTTCAAGGAATGCAGTTCCTGTGAGAGT